>JABUQX010022121.1:17500-32879 GCA_015478945.1 Trachelipus rathkii
CATATATATATTATACATTATACATTATATATAGTATATATATATATTATAATATATCTATATATAATATATATATATATATATATAGTATATATATATATACTATATATATATATATATATACTATATACATATACACATATATACTATATATTATATAATATAATAATTTATATATATATATATATATATAATTATATATATATAATATATATATATATATAATAATAATACTATATTATATATAATTATATATACCACTTTGGGAGTCAACTGAAATTTCTCCTTATAAAAAAATGCGTAATTGGAAAATTATACATGGGTCAATTAAAAAAAAATCAAGGGTAATAGACAAAATCTGATTTTCAAGATTTTAGAAACATTAAAAGAACACCTAATAGATTCCATGTCACAAAATATGCGTTGTTCCGTGTAATAATAATTAATTATCATTATCATTATGATAATGATAATGATAATGATAATGATAATGATAATGATAATGATAGAGATAGTGATAATGATAATGGTAACGATAATGATAATGATTACAATAATGATTATAATGATAATGATTATGATTATAAGGATAATGATTATGATTATAATAATGATGATTATAATAATGATAATGGAAAAATGAAAAATCTTTATCCTGTTAAAAAGTTACAAAATTATACAAATATTAATATTATAAAATATTTTATATTTTTAACTGAAAATGACTGCTGGGATTTAATATACTCAATTTCAGCATATAACTACACTAGCAGGTAAAATTTAAGATTGATGCATTGCATTTAAGGATCCTTTCTTCACGTAGTCACTAATAGATCAATGACTATAAAAGTAAGGGACAAGTCTATGCATATTGCTTTCGACTTTTTTAAACTTCTTACTGTAATGCCCTCCAGAAAATCACAAATCTGTAGCGTGCAATTTATAAGAAGTCTAATTTACGTTAGTTGGTTACTCAAAGTAAAGTGTTAGTGTAAATTGTACTCTAAAGTAGGATGTAAGATCTTAGTTTAACAGTGCATATATGGTCATTGCGAAGTAAAGATAGTGATGATTGAACATGCGGTATTTAAGGTAAGATAAATAGAAAGCGTGGTTGAAATGTAACTAAATAGCAAATGTGGGATAGTTTCATAATAGAATAAGATGCTTGGTATATTATTATTAATTAAGTAAAGAAAAAGATATTTAATACTCTAACTAGGTGTATACTGATAGGATAGAATATAACTCAATGAGTGTATATGCATACTATATATTTAGAATGTGTAAGTATAATGTGAAATATTTTATTACGCGTTGAGGGTACTTACAATAAATTAGGAAGCTCTTCTGGTAAGTGATAAGCGTCGACAATAGAGTATAGTGATTAGTGAAGAATATTTAAAAGATTTTTGAACCCGCTTAGTTATAGATATAATTAATGATAGTAGTGATGGTTGCTTTTATGTAACTTGTTATGTAAATGGATGGTGATGTAGGGAGGTGGGAATAAAAGAACACTCCTAGATACAATAATATCGTGTACACAACAGTTACAGTTAATGATGACGGTAGTACTATATATGAATAAATGTGTGTATGTGTTTTGATGTGCAAGAAGGATAGTATTTGCGGGATTGAGAACTATGTCAATTTAGTATGGAGGATAGTACTGGGTAGGTTAGAAAATTTAGTATCCAGAACGGTATATAAATCTGCAAGGTATAGATGGGCATAATTATATGTTGAATAATGATCAATAGCTAGGAGTGCGATCATTATAGATATGGTGATTGATATTGGATTTGTAGAAGTTAGTATATGTTAATTAAATAGCGTTTTGGAGCGGTATGTTCCTAAGGTGGACTTGGAGGGAGAGCTCCGGGTAAATAGTACCCTTGTATAAGTATAAGGGTTATATTTATGTCACAAATATAAATAAAAATAATAAATTCTGAAGGGAAAACTTTAAGATGAAAACTATGTTAAGATAATTCAAAAAATAATTTTTAAAGTAATAAAAAAAAAATAAAAAAAAAAATAAATAAAACAAATAAAAAATAAAAAATATATCACTACCAGATATTACAAATAATAGTTTAGGAGAATATTAAGATGTGAGATGGGGTTGTATATGCTTATTATATTATGATGTTGTATGTTTATAGTCGTATAAGGTATAAGTAGTTCGAATAGTGACTGTTATACTGATCGTTAATTGTGTGAAGAAACTCAAGGTTGTGCTGTATTTAGTCATATGGATTATGAGTAAGATTGTGTTTGGAACAAATCTTTTACTATTTGAATACAAGATTGATTTGTGAGAAAAGGAGGGAGAAGAAGAATTAAATTATATTATTTTTAAAGGTGATTATTTACTGGATTACAACAGGCGTTATGATTAGAGTTGAATAGGGATAAGCTTAATTATGTCATGTAATGTAGTGATATATTTGGGGTATATTATTATATAATAGTAGTTTATACCGTTTTATAGGTAGGTGCTTTTACGTGTAATATATGTTGTATATATAATTTTAAATGGATTTAATTATGTATGACGATAGTGTAAGCGTGTGTAAGGACCAGGGTAATTATAAATGTATATATAATATATATATTATTGTTCACTAATGGTAATGTATTTGGTTTAGATAATAGCATAGTGTCATCCTCAAGTGTATTAGATTTACACTAACACGCGGGTGTTATTGTAGTTATTAATATTATTATTACCCTTGGTCATTCAATGTGTATATGGATGGGGTTCTGAAAGAATTCGAGGTGGGATTGGCAGGAAATGGTGTTAGAGATGATGAGAATGGAGAGGCATACACCAGGATCCTACACTTTACTGTTTTTTGTTTTTAGATTTTTTTAGGTATTCTAGTTTTTATTTGTGTATCTTATAGAGTCTGATAAGAGAGTTTGAGAGAATTTGGTGGAGAGATTTGGATGCGGTAGTAAAAGAGGCGTCTGAAACAGTACAACGCTAGTAATAAGAGTTAAATGAGCTTATGGTTGGTGTAAGTTACCTGCACGGATATCCCTCTCGCCTATATTGACAAGTCTATTTTTAACATTTTCCAGTAAGCAGCTGGAGCAAGTGTCTAAGTTTATAATATATGTTAATAGTAAGTGTTATATTTTGGATGAGTAGGGAACGATGTTGCAGAGTGTAGTAGGAAGTGATTGTGTAATGGCAGGAATGTGTGCCTTATGCGCGCAATTATAATCCGTTGGTGTATGTATAACTAAGTGGTACTAAGTCCTTATGAAGTTTGTGACTGACTCAACATTGTAGTGTCTTGTAGTCCAGGTGGTTAGAGGCATGCCTGTATGCTTGTTGTCATGAAATTGGGTTAATGGTAGAGTGAGGGAAGACGTAGATAAGGTCAGTGGGAAGATCTAGATGTATATAGATAGCTAAGTGGTGTCAAGATGTACAGTGAATCATGTGTATCAGATGCTCTAGTGGGTCAGTCAGAAGTGCGTTAGAATTAATTATTTTATGATCTAGAGTGTAAGAGGAAATGGAACGATTTATGAGTGTGTATGATAACGGCCAGTTGTTTGTGGGTTTGTGGAAGTATTAGATCGTAAAATTGTACATAATGAGTATATATGATAAATGCTTTATTTGTGAATCGCAATGGATATTGGTTCCTCATTGTTGATAGATAAAATGAATGAAAGATCGAGATATAAGCAGTTATGCGATAATATTTATAGTGTAGCGATTATTATTTTTAATGATGATCTCGCAAGCCGAACCTGTCCTTGGAGAACGAGATGCAGTAGATTATGCATGTCTCGGTTGCTTTTCATCAATGTAGTTAGTTTATTAGATAACGGAATGAGAAAAGTTGTCATTGAGACCATTTTTTTGGCCAGGAGGCAGAATAAGGTAAGACGATTAGGTTATAGTTCGCTATATGTCCGAGTTGTGTGTTTTTTATTGGGAGTGGGTATTGTAGATTAGTGATCCATTATTGTTTGGATTTCCATGAGAGTAGATAGAAACTCGTCCTGCATAACTTATGATCGATCTCTAGTGATGGTAGTTTGTTGCGGTCGCGCTGGTCGACGCTCAGTTATGCTCAGTATAGTGATGATTTTCGTCTTTTCGTGAATCGATCTCTACTAGAGTTGATATGTAACAAGCCGGGGCCTCTCTGTATTCACTCTTCCCATTGACGGTGTATTGCTGGTGGATTCTTTCTTTTTTACTCGGACCGCTTTTAGTTCATGCCTTTCTGTCGTCAGCGTGCACCTGTTTTCTTTTCGATGCTTGGTTGTTCAGCACTTAGACCCTCACATTATCTATAAATCACCTCTAAATATAATAAACTCCTCTCTATATTCCAGTGGGGCCAAAAGAGGAAGGTTGAAGTAATAGAAAGAAAGAAGAGAAATAGTTTTTATATAATTATATATAGTATATATATTATTTATATAAATATATATAATATATATACTATATATAATATCTATATATACTTATATATTTATATATATATATAAATAGGCATTTTTTTCGGAAACATTAGAGTAATAATATACGATATATATATGTTACTAGTAATATCCAAACTAACGATAATCGATTTTTTTGATTTTTCAAAGGCATTAGTGCAAAGGTACATTTCCTACTCTTTCATTCATTGTTCTTTTAATAACTATAAAGTAACATATCACAAAGTTCATAGCTAAGATAGAAAGGAGTCATGGGGTCTTTCTCTGACTCAGGGGGGACGACGGGGGTAGGGATCTATTCGTCCCCCTCTTATCTCACTCCGTCGGCTTACGGGCCCCTTTAGATATAATTATATATATTAAAACATATATAAAATATAAATTATTAAGATATATATTAAAAATATATAACTACATCGTTAATATACAAGTTGCTTGTCATCCCCTAGTCTGGGTCAACTTTTTAAAACTGCAACCCTGGCTTTGTACTGGGCTCATAGTGAGACTAACAAATGAACAACTCTCCCTCTTTCCAGGTAAACTGATACGTATACTCATATATTTCTCTCGCATTATTAATTGCTCCTAAATAATAATTAATTATGATGATTATAATAATAATGTAAAAATAATTACATCATATAGTATGATTCTCATAATTAATCATTAAGAATAATAATAATTAACAGTAATAAGTAAATTAATAAATAATAATTATAATAAAATAATATAAATAATATAATATCTATAGATATCTAAAGAAATGATAAGTTATCTATACTCAATTTAATCTGTAACACTCTGACCCAACTCCGATCATCGTTCTTACCATCACGTGAATTTTTCGACTCGGAACTCCAGCATTGACACTCAGTAATTTTCGACTCCGTAAATCTCTGTGATATAAAATTATACGATATCTCTACGATCACCACGACCTGTCCTTTTACACACTCATCCTTAGCCAAATCTCTCTACCATTAATCTCCCTTCTCTATATATCATTCATCATATTGTTCTCACACATTAAAACCAAATCATCTCGCATAATATATATATATATTATTATTATATAATATATTATATATATATATATATATATATTATATAATATTATATTAATTATATATCTTATATATATATTTATATATTAACTATATTATATATATATATAATATATGTATCTTATATCCTATATATCTACTAACTTAAATTATTTAATAGTAATATATTAAATTATAATTATATATTATTAATTATAATATATATTTAATTATATATATATTAGATATATATAATATATATATAGTATATAACTATATATTCTATTATATATTATATATTATATTTAATATACTATTAATATTAATATCTCTTTATCTTTTCTTCTTCACCTTAAACTCATTATATTTTCCCAAGTTGATGGTATAGTAGGAGCGCTTACAAGTCTATCTCGGTGAAAAGAATAAGTACTCTACCCTATATGATAGTAGAGAGTATGTGACAATAGATGTCGACAGAGATCATGTTCTAGCTTGCTATACCGTGCCATATCTCTCTTGTGATAAATTAAAGTAGGTGTAACGCTCTGTCAGCAAGACACGAATACAATCACACCAGTAAACATTCACTGGCGATCATATCGTCGTTGCCCTATATTCGTTAATTTGGCTACACATATGTCTCTAATTCTCGGTCATCCTTGCCAGGTGGGCCACCAAACCATGCTCACCTATATACACAAAACGCTAACTCGCGCTTCTTCTTTCCGCTTGACTCGATAATTCCACACTATGTAAACGCTTTATATCTCGGCTTCTGCCAAACTCAATCACTCTATTCCTTCAGGCCAGTCCTTCGTTCCCTCGACTCAATCACTCATTGTCTCCTTCGCTCGGGTCATTCTCCCGCTCGCTCAGAGTCGGTTTCCCAGAGCACCACTGATCGCGTGCATCTTGTTGTCTCAAGTGAATGTCTAGCAATCCGCGCCCTTGATAATCTCGAAGCCGAGGATCATTCTCCTTTCACCCCGTGATGCCAAAACCAATCTTATCTAATGTATATGACTTTTTGATTGCTTCATTCTCTCGTCACAGCTTTCTCAACTCTACCTATTATTATCTTTGCAGCCACCCCTTATTCATCACAGGCTGGCAATACGTTAACTTCCTACCTCCTCTATTAATTCTTCTCACATCCCATAACACATGGCCCCTGAGTGAGTTTAGATACCATCTCCCTGCAACAACTATGGCCTCTCTCGACCTTTTTATTAGCAGATGCATATATTACTATTTCTAGTATATGATTCCAGCCATAATGTCTTTCACTACCATTGCATATACAAGAACAATACCCAAGACTTGGTAACATATAGTCTATGGTATAAGACCTCTCCATGTGACAGAGACATACGTTCAGCCGCGGATCATGATTAAATCATTGTAAGCTTTATGTATACTCTCTCAGTACTTCTACGAGAAGAGCGCAAACGATACTGTAAACTTGTCAGGCACTTCACCATTTATCATGCCATTCTGACGCATTATCTAGTCTGACTTAACTACGTGGACCTTTTGCTGATTAGTTTATCTTCACAATATTCTCTCTGTCTGACTCTCACATAGAGGACCTGTTTCTCAATCTTCTTATATATTCACAGCTAACAGTTTTATCTTAGGATATCTCACTGATCGCTCCTAGGTACGTCCCTTCTATGTCTTAATAAATTACAAATAACATATCTATCATCTTGCAAGAGGAGCAGAGAAAGCTCGAGACATCTTCTGTCTTATTGAAGCCTTAGTTCCTCGGCTATATCTTAGACAGCAGAGTCAACTCATTGTACTTCTTACTTAGTCTAACATTTCATGTTTGGAACACTTAGAGAACTCTTCGTCGGTGTGTAACTTTCAGAGAAAACACTCCACTCCTTGATTTTAACATTCGCATTCCTCTCCTTTGGGAAATTCTTACCTTCTCACCAATCTATCTTCTACCATCTTCTCTTCAGATTTTCTGCTACAGATACCTTCTAATCAGTGGGAGTATGGTGGAAAGTAGTACTTATAGGTTCATGCACCCGATCTGCCACTCATGTAGTCCATAATCTTCCATCATTAGTACTAAACATCTATTAATTTTCCTTGCTCCATTCTAGTGCCTATCGTTCTCAGATTCATATTCAGTGAACACCAACTCTAGTCCAGATAGAGATATGACGCTCTAATAATTGCAAATATAAACCTAGAAGGAGGAATCAGCTGGATCGATCGTCTTGTCATCTATAGCCTTCACGTGAATTGTTTCTAATACATACGAAATTAACCCCAAAATCCGTCATTTTTTACACTATTTATTCTTACACATGCTTCACTATCGTGGACATACTATATCTTTATGCTCTCTGCTATTATTAAGAAGAGAAAGATACTTATGAATACACTCACTTATCTATATGCGAGGTAAACTCACCTGCATACAGCCCTCCTGAATGGGACATATTATAAAGAAACTCTACTCTCAATACGCCTTGTTGTTGCCTCCATAGAGAACAACATGAGAAGATTCAATAAGCTCTTCTCCAATATCTACTTGCATTCCTCATATGGTTACTAAGTATGTTATATTCTAATCTCTATGGTGGAATCCTAACATCATAGTCCACATCTAATTCTGATCTACTAAAATCGCTTCTGTATCTTTCTCGGCTAAATCTAATGTCCCAAACTCAACGTGTGTGCTGCTACGACATGCCCCACTCCTTATCTCTGCGCGATACTGTCGAGTGACCATATCGCTTGCGGTGTCCGACTTTACTCTATCTGTCTGTGCATCGCCTACAGTACACTCAATATTAAACATTTATTCCCGCTGATAAGTTTGTTCTTACAGTTCCCATTCTCCTTTACCCTTATATAAGGTACTATTACCGTCTTCTTCTCCATCCCTTTGGAACATACCCTCCCATTGATACGCTCGGTTCTTCTTTAACAGAATATCTGTTCTCAAATATTACTCAAGTCACCATCTACGCTCCTCAGCTCCGGAATGAATTTTGATAGTGGGTTAGCCGAGAGTTGGTGTGATATAAAGAATCGATTGCTCAATATTCACTCATATGATAGTTCATTTACTTACTATATCTTTGAAGATTTACGAAGTCGTTTATCAGCTTTTATTCTACACCCTAGCGCTCATACGCAATCCTCTCAAATTAGAAAAACAGTACATCACCTCAGATGAGATCCTTTTAGTGATCTTTCATATGCACCATTCCAATACCAACTATGACACTCTCAGCACCAAATGCATAATCATTAACTTGTGAAATACTTGATAGGTCAGATTTTCTCGCGGGAGGTGATCTTTTCCACACTCCCCTCACAACTCCATTCATACTCAGATTACATTATCGCTACAATCCGTATGCTACTCTGCTCTCTTTACAAGAGAGGTAATAATTTTATGAGTACCGGGGGATTGGAAACACAGTATGAATCCTCCTATAGGAGACCAGAAGTTGATCTACTTTGAGACTACACCAACAGCTATATCTGCCACATTTTTTTGTGTTTAAACTTGAATGTTACTGGTGAGCTTGGAATTGGAATTTTTGATTTATGGTACAAGTCTTTTTAGCTTAATTACGCTCATAACAATTAGACTTTTTTCATCACAATTTAAATCTTAAGACTGAGGATATGAGTAATAAAAAGTCTAAATCTTTTGCCGCAACGTTTTAATGGGTTAGCTTTCGGTCTTTCTCATGAACAAGAGAAACGACCATAACTACGGAAGACAGTAATGATCAATAATCATAGAAAAGATCTTTCATTATTCAATGCACAGTAAGTAAGTTTAAAACTAACACTTACAGTGATACTTGTACCAGTAACTATAGAGGCGTCCACTTGAAAGCTACACAGGATTATTAATAAGGCTCCTGAGCTTAGCACAAAGTATTTAGATTAATAATAGGCTCATTGGAAGCCTACACACGACAGAATTAATCAACCAGGGTCATTGAAGAAGCTCAAAGATAGAAATAATACAAAAATTTGTATCCTTCAGAGAACAAGATATTCACAACTTCCTCCAGTTAAGGAGGACTTTATAGCAGCATGAGAATAGAAGTTAAATTGTATTAATAGCACGGGACCACATGGCACTCTGCTCAATCTCTGATGGTTATCTGAAAGTCAGCAGAGAATTAAAAGGACTTGAACTTTCGGAAAAGAGTGTGTTAACACCTGCTTTTCTTAGGGCAATTATATTTTGCAAATAGCTGTATGCGCCGTAAGCACATATGAAAGTAATCATTGAGTTATGATTAATAATTAAAGTATAAACCTTTTTATTTAAAGAAATAAGTAATATATATATCTTTTCCTATTTTCAAACTTTTAATGAAAATAGAATATTTTAATTTATACTGATATGCTAAGGAAATAAGTCATAGGATCTTACTTGTATAAGTTAAAACCTGCTCTGAAGACACTGCAGACATCAGCTTTTTGAAAATGCTATACAGAGAGATTTATAACAGAAAACTTAGTAAGAGGATTCAGATGTTTTATTTTACAGGAACTGTACAATTGGAGACTTTTGGACTTTGTTAATGGAATAAAGAACGTCATTGCTTTAGCGTATGATGCAGTTCCGTGTTGTCCTATCAGAAGTTTGAAAATAGCATTACCCCAGGCTCAAAGGTTCATCTTTTAGAAAACAGTATCGTCTCCCACATCGCTGATTTGGATAAGACATAATATAATTTACAGATGCAGCTTTCACGACCAAGGAATATTAAAGCCTTGTTTACTCGCCAATAGTTCCATCTACTGGATTGGTTGGCCAAAAAGAATTCAATATTAACCAGAGTCTGTATGATATACGGTACTAACTCTTTCCAGCGTCCCAGATGTGTACCCACTGCTCAAATTGCACGAAAAAATTTTCGTCCCCTTGAGGGGAGGCAGTCGTATTTTTATTGCTGTGACTTGATAGACGGACCTTCTCGAAGTCGAGGAGAAACACAGAATTAATGGCCTTCCCCGTACAGAAAAGTGGTTATTCTGCCAACCAGTATTATTATATTGGGCATTAGAATGCCTAGTACTTATTCTATAACGATGGCAAGTTCGCGTTGACATTTTAGGACCAATTGCCCAAGTGTATTTAGACGATGTCTTAATTATGGGTAAAAATAAAGCAGAACATTTTGAAACCTTAAAGAAAGTTTTTACTTAATTTTAGGAGAAATAAAATAAGAGTTAAATTGACAAATGTCATTTGTCTCAACCTTCAGTTTATACTTAGGATTTAAATATAGAAGGATGACGGGACATTTCACGGAATCCAGCCGAAGATAGAATCGATGAAGAGTTTCGTCCCTCCAACAAGTGTTAGAACACAATCCTATTAGGATTTTTCTTCGTATTTGTCGCTTTTAATTATGTCGATTTTGCAACTATTGCGAACCCTTATATAATTTATAAAGAGAATGTTAAGTTGAATGGAATGAAAGACCACCAAAAAAGCTTGACTCTTAAAGAGAAATTGGTGTTGCAACCTCAGTTTACTTTTTCCAGATTAATCCAGCCTCTTTATAGTAAGCTGCTGTGACTATGGAATTGGAGGAGTTCTTTATCAACTGTCGGACGATGGCAAAGACCAAAGCCATTATCGTTTCCGTCTCCAAGAGTGTTTCCGGGGTGTGGTGGACAAGAACGTCGAGAAAAGGAAGTTTGCTGTTGGTCTTTTCACTTCAGAAGTTTAAAATACGGATGTTTGGTTACGGGAATCACCTATTAATCTGAATCACCTCTTTGTTTTATTTCTTCGTATAAGCAAAAAGGGTAGGCTGCCCGCTGGAATTTATTTTTTCTCATAGTTTTCAACAACTATCAACATAACAGACGGGAAACAAACATTTTCTCGCCTTGATTATTGAGTAGGCCCTCAGGCAAAAGCTCCAAACGTTTATTTTTTAAGGAGAGAACCCGTTGCTACCTGAAAGATTTTATTTTACGTAAGAAACTTCTCAATAGCGGACAGAAACATTGCCCTAGATTAAAGAATTGTGAGTGGGCTTAAAGGAACCTTAATTACTATATCCACACAGTTTTCATAGAACGTGTCATGTACTATGGCAATCCGAAGGAACCTTATGTAATACATGTACCAGATGCATGATCTACTCAGTGATTGATCATTGCCATTCTTCACTTGGAAGTGGGCATGGGGACAGCAAAGGACTGAAAAGCGAGTTAGAGAAAGATACGTTTCTCATCTAATGTAAGTTGGTAAAGGCATACTGTCTCTTCACGTGCCGTATTTGTGCTCAAACGTTACACGGTCCTAGGCTCAGCAGGAAACCACAGATGGCCTCTTCCTTATACCTCGTACTTCCAGAGACCAGTGGGTGATAGAGAAACTTCCCACTGTTCAACTTCAGGTGCAAACCATTTCTCGTCTTCAAGAATGTTTTGACCCGCTTATTGCGAGTTCCAGTCGACTGTAAATCAAGCACAGTCTAGAATTTGCTCAGCTTTAAGGGAAAGACCGTTAATATGATCGGCATTCGAGCCAGAAATTTTAGCCTCGGACAATTGCCCCGGAATTTACCTCAGCTGCCTTCAAAGAGCTATGTAAAGCTTTGGAGGATAAAAAAAGGTTATATATTCTGCCCGTACAAAAGCCAAGCATGGGGTAGTTGCAAAGCTTGATGCCGGATATCGAAACTTCTCTCCGTCGTTTTGTAAAGACATCATAGAGATTCGGTCAAATTTACCTTTATCTTTGCTCAAAGCAATAATACTTCGCTATATCGATCATTGGATCATTCCACATATTTGTCCTACATGACTATTAAAGAGACTTCCCTCACGAGATGCGAGGACTATGTCTCCTTCCATTTACAAATAATTTCTTGAAATAGAAATTTCATTTCAGATGAGGTGATGGTTCGTTAGTGGACAGAATGGAAGCATAGAGACCTTAGCAGAGAATCTAGAAAAAGCAGAACAACAAGCTATAGAACAGCAGAACAAACCCTGCCACACAAGAGAATAAAGTGGGCGATTATGTTTTGTGAATGCTATAAAGACAGAACAAAGTTCTAACAAATGAACAAGATGTTGAAGGTTCCTTTTATTTGTGAATCAAATAAACGAGCAATTAACTTATGCTTTCTGTTAAATTCCAAGACAATTATTTTCAGCTATCCCCGGGGATATGTAAAGTAATTTCCAGTAGAAAAGATTACAGATTCACTTTTCTTTTGATAATGATGAGATTTGGAATCCTGATTGCTTATTCAGAAACTATTAGATTCTCCACGTTCACGATAAGACAAGAGTGGAACCTGAGAAGTCGACCAACGGAGATGATTTTTTTTCAACGAATATTTTTTTCTTCCTGGAGTCCCCCTAATTTTTATGACGAACAAAACAGTATTCGCCACAAGAACAACAGAATCCTGTAGAATCAACTTATTGTAACCAATAATACTGTATATCTCAAGGATAGATTGTTATGAATTCACTCACCAAACAAACTCAAGTAGGGATTTAGCTCCGTCCTATCACAATCGACAAGGAGGATTCATATATTTCGACTCAGTTCTGAACTTGAGGACAGTCCTGTCATGCGAAGTACAGGGATATTTTCCGGACCACACTTGCAGAGGAGATGTAGGGGAAATGGTGCCAGTTCCGCTGAAACACTCTCCCAACGCATGATGAGACCCCATGACGTACAACCGAGGGTTACAACGAAGCCGAACAAGACAAGGCAGGAATCTCTTCCAATCTCTACACCAAAATGAAAGAACAACAACTGAGTCTGTCTGATACAGATTACAGGACTCCAGTTGTTTTCTGCCATTGGAGGATCGACTAGAAGAGGAAAATGGCTCTCACTACTTATCCTAGGGATTAAAATCTCTTCAAACTTTGTAACATTTTTGTAATAATATCTTTTTTTCTTTTATTTGTTTTGCATTATGTTAACTATTGTATATGCTTTTAATTGATGCTTCAATCTATTTTATATACTTTTTATTCTCATCATTTAGTATTAAGATATACTATTTTTTTATTGTGTCCGTCTCAGAATTCAGATTTTTTTAGGCCCGCCAGGAGCGTCGATTTGTTCTTTTAAAACTTAAAACCATTAAAAATTATAGAAATTTATTTTACGAGTTTTACTTTACTGAATAAATCTTATAAAATCTAAAAATTTTTTTTATAATTTATATACTTTTTTTTATTAGGATATTTTTTTATTATATTTTTATTTGTTAAAGAAACAAATAAAAGAATTTCGTTTTAATATTAGAATATAAAAATATAAATTAGTTCGTTGTTATTTATATTAGATCTTTTAATTTTATTTTAAATTAAGTATTATGCCTTAAGCTATTCATTGAATGGCTTTATATATTAAGAGTTTTTTAAATGATTACTATGCGCTGAATGAGCCTTATGCTAGGGCAAATATTTTTTCTTATATTAATTTAGTCTCTGAAAAAAGCGCTTTTAGTAAATAGTAAGAATTTTTTAGTTTTTAATTCTGAATCTTTACTATATAATCAGAAATTTATTAATTTTTAAGTTTTCACTTGAAGCTTACTTAGCTTTTTAGTTTAAATAATAGTAACCTATAACTCTAAGCTACTCTACAGTCTTGTATTTTATTTTTATTATCAGAAACATTTCTTCCTTGATTAATTTTAAAAATTTTCATTATGTATTTTTGTATATTTAACGGTGACTTTAAAAGAATTTGATACATTTAATTAATTTTTAATTTAGATGACCGCACTACTTTATTATCGAATATTAATCTTTCCCGATGAACATGAAATGTTAATCCAGCTTTGATTACTTCTCTTTACCTGCAGTTGATTCATCTCCACTACATTTAATGAAGAACACAAGCGTTACTGCCCAGGTATCATGTGATCACTCCGGTGAAGTTTAATGTTCTTAGAAGGTATCTTGACTTTGATTGTATCTTAGATGCGCCATCCAGACATAATTACTGATCTTTTGTAGAACACTAAAATGATAGATACTTTAAAAGAAAATATTTTATGAACTTGTAGTGGTCCATTTATTAATTTAATGAACTTTTAATAGATAACTCATCTTCAAGGAACATTAACAGAATTTCAATTAACTTTACAAAATTTCTAGGACGTGAAATTTTTCCCTTGCATCCCACACCATGCTTAATTAATTAGGTAGTCTATAAAATCATTAACTTTACATTCGTTGAACATTCATTACACAGCTGCTTACATCGATATACATCAATTAGTTATTCTACCTCATTACAACTTAGCTAAAACAGATAACTTAATGATCAACCTTTATTCACATCTTTTTATATCATATTTACTAGATGACACAAACCAAACTACTTCTTTTACCTGTAGAAGCATCAATTCATTCATTTTTGACCATACTCATGGACTATTAAAATACTTACTGAACCCATGAATTATTTCACCACCTAATTCCATTCACGTTTCAACACTGAACAGATTTATTTCATATAGCTTAATTCCATTCCCAACATGCACATTCCCGTTTACATCGAACTCGTCCGTTTCGACTATATATCATACACCCGAATATTACCTTTTCGTTAAACTTATGGACAGAGAAACATATACTTATTTGCGCATTCACTGTCCCACGATTATTTGTCGTACATAGGGAAACAGCGGTTGCCCTTCATACACCTTTACATCAACTTATGCCAAAACATTGTTGCCTATCGCTTTGCGTTACCTATTACTCACTATTTCTCGTCTCATGTCCTATAAACTATTGTTTAATATGCGAAAGAACCCTTCACGCAGTAACCTTTAGGACTATATTTACTTAAGTGTATA
>JABUQX010022122.1:5000-20000 GCA_015478945.1 Trachelipus rathkii
ATTTCGTTTCATTGTCCCATATATTTGTATTATTATATTTAGTTTTCAAGAGTAATTTCATTCCTTCTTAAATCTGGAAATCCTCTACTCTTTTACCTTTTACTCATTTTCCTTTCTACAATTTTCTTGTCATTCTTCCTTTCCAAGAATAATTATAAACCCAGATGTCATTCTTCCTTTCCCAGAATAATTACGATTGCAAAGTGTACTGTTTGCGTTGTCATTTTGGGAAATAACAATAATCGAAGTAATTCCAAACCACGCTGGATAAGGATACTATTGGGGAATTCCTTCAACAATTGATTTCGAGCGAATATTCACCTCACAATACGATCTAATCAATATTAAATTGCAGATTTCGATTGTGACCTTAAATTACTGCTACTGTTGAGACGGCACAGTCAATCTAATTCTAAGTCAGTTTCTCACAAAAAGTTTGTTATAATTTCTACACCAAGTTCCAATGCAGTAATTTTATAATGCGTTCCGAGTTTCAGAGTCGCAAATGCAATAAATTATTTTAATATTGGGTGAATGCGAAAGGTCAATGCGAATATTAAAAGCATGGCGAATATATTATTATATAATATATTATATATATTATAAGTATATATATTATATATATATATATAATCTTAATATTAATATATATATATATATATATATATATAATATATATATATACTATATATAATATATATTATTCTCACACCTTTTCTCAATAAAAAAAATATGTCCGCTGGAAATTGTACAGTTACAATCAATTTTAGCTTTTCTTGTGATTTACAAAATTAACAGTATCGTCGGTGTTATTAAATGTACTGCACGCAAAAGTGTCTATAGGGGTAGTTTGTGAAAATAGATAACGAGAGTATGTTACAGACTTTACCAGTGAGTACATGTAAGATTGAACATAGCTGTTAAGACTGAGGTCAGAGAGAGCATCGAAAAATAGAGACTGGTGTGAAAGGTGTTGTCGCAAGAACCCTTCCTCAATAGAGGAGGTATCGTGATTGAAAGAGCTCAGAAGAGCAGTGTCCGTTATAATAACGATGAAAAAAAGAGAGTGATGCCACAATTCACTTGATAAGACGAAAAGCCCTAGACTCAACCATTTAAAGAGAATCAGTGTAGTGTAATCACTTCCAGATGAGTGAGGCAATACTCTATACAGGGGCAAAACGACCCCCTCTGTAAATATCAAAACGGAAGTGGCGTGAAGAAATTTCTGAATGTGCCTCAGAACAACCCAACCTTTTAGAAGATTGTTTAAAAAGAAGAAGTAATATGAAACCTCCAATTAAGGTCATGAAGAAAAATAAACCACAAGAAATATTGAAAGGACAGACGAAGGTTTGAGTTATGTGTTTTCCAAGAAGATGTTATTAGCCGTGTTGAAAAATTATGTGGAGTGGAAAGATGGTGGAGCTCGAGCTTTTGAGTAATTGAATAACAGACCTTGTTTCTCAATGCTCAAAGAAATTACGAGAAAGATTCATATCTAGTTGATCCAAGGGGCCCCTTCTTAGCGTGAGAGCTAATTGTTGTTGAAAAAGACGTCTATCAAAATGAGGGGAGTAAAGAAGGGTGAAGTCTTCGGCATTGGAGTGGATGTGTGATGAAGCAATAAAGAGAGAGGTCTTTCATGAAAAGTAGAAAGAGTTAAGGAATAAAACAGAACCATCGACGACACCACTTATTTATCAGATTTAAGAGGATTGAGCGTGGCTTTCACCAAAATACCTGAAAGAAAGCAGGACCAAGAGAACAGAAAAGATTGCGAGCAGAGAAAAGATTAGAAGAATTGAGATTTTTTCAAATCTTCTTCCTGCTAGGATAGATTCGAAACTATAGAAAGAACAGAAGTTAGAGAGATTTGGCGATATTTGGAGGGTTGAGATTGGTTCCCTTTTTTTTGTAACAGGAGCACCTTTCCAGCAAGAAAAAAGGCCAAAGTAGAAAGACAGAGGCGGAATAATTTAAAAATGCAGAGTGTAAGCTTCGAAGAACAAGTTTAGAGGACTATAGGAGGAATACCATCTGAACCGTAAACTTTCTTAGTGTCAAGCTCTGAAAAAGCAGAAATCACATCTTTTGAAGAAGTTACATTATTAGTATAAATATGTTGGAGGTAGGTGGAAAAGAAGGAATATCACTGGAATCGTCTATGGTGAATTAGATAGGAAAAGTTTGAGCAAAAGTTTAGCTTTAGTGAAGGTTAAACGGCAGTAGTTATGCCGACGGAAAAATACTAAAAAAGGGTAAGAGGAAGAAGAGCAAAGTTAAGATTTAACATTTTTTTGAAAAGTACAGATAATACGTGAAGGGAGACGGACCAGTAAATTATTGCATTTTCTACTTGAGACAAGAAATTTTTTGGTGTCTGGAGAATACGATTTTGATCGATTTTGGGATGAATATAAGTAGCACGGGTTTCTAGAGTTTAAAGACGACAAATTCCAAGAGGCAGCGTTCAACGTGCGAATAGCACGAGAACCAGCAGAGTTAAACCAAGGTTCTTTAGTTTTATTTGAATGTAAAGATCATGGGGTGCACGCTTCCATGCCAGAGAGAATTAACTCGCGCTTTGCACACTCCGAGAGACCCTTTCCACGGAAACTGTAGTCACTTCCATGGGAAATCATAGAAGTACGACCGTAAGTCCGACCCGTTAGCAGAACCCAAGTGCCAAAAACGTTTTCTCGCCGTAGGCGGAGGTCTTTCCTGCGGACGACTTGAAGAAATAGAACAGAAAACAGAGATATGAGAGTGATCGGAGGGACCCAGAGGAGGAAATAGTGCAACAGATATAAGGATAAAGAAATTAGAGATTAGGAAAGTCTAGAATGTTTGTTCATCTCAAAGGCATCAAGAGATACGAATAGGGAGGTGCACTATACTGATCAAGGTAATTCTGGATAGAAAAGCCTTAGCAAGTTCACAACTTTACCTTGAGAATTAGAGGAAAGCAGTTGGCTGTGGAGAACGTGAAATAATACCAAGAATGAATGATTTCAGAGAAATATGAAGAGAGAGAATGTGTTCTAATTTTATTACTGACAGGTTTATATTGAGCATCTAAGTAGAAATATTTTCGGCAAACTCCAAATCAAAGACACGGGAACAAACGATTGCATCACATTGGCACAACTGCCTTTGTCTGAAAATTTAGGGAAGAAATAGTAGGAGTCAACAGAGTAGAGCTTGAAGTCGGAACGCTTAAAAAACTAAATTTCGGTTAGGAATAACAGATGAGGTCTAGAGGAAGAGGGATAGTGTCCAACAAAATGAAAATTAGATTAACCGAGAAGGGTTTTGCAGAAATTTAGAGAAAGGCGACTGTACAGTCAAAATAGCCGCAATTCCGTAAAGGTCACCACTCCATCACCGAGGCCTGTCAATATGGCATTTATGGTGATGATAGTAAGGTTATTTTGGAAAGCTACCCCTATAGGTCTTTCTGTGTGAATCGGGTGGTCTGCATTTTACAGCCATTTTTTTTCTTTTAATGAGGTAAGTGTTTGTCTGTGATGTATTTTACATGGTGTTGTGATAAGGGCAGAGCTTTACTCCATCATAAGAAATTGGATATGTAAGCACAAAAAGAGAACAATTGGGCATTGGAGTGCCATGGGATGTACTATAAGACTCCATATATGCCCAATGGTGGGTAAATCTCATCGTTTATAAGAGCGCTACTCTTCTCATATATATATATATATATATATATATAATATATAATATATAGTATATATATATATTATATATATAATATTATATATATATATATATTCGGTGCGGGTGCGGTGCCGGTGCGGTGCGGTGCGCAAATTTGGTGCGGTGCGGTGCGCTGTGGCTCGCTCCTCGGTGCGGTTGGCGGTGCCGCATGCAAAAGAGCCGGTGTCGGTGTGGTTGCGGTGCGGTGCGGTGCGTGATGGGTGGTGCGGTGCGGTGCTGGGCATCGACCTCCTGGTGCGAGCGGTTGCGGTGTGCTAGAGGCCAGGCCTAAAGCCACCATCAAATGTTAAGGCCTTACCGTAGATAAAACAGAAGTTTACAATCATGTCGGACAAACGAGGTAAATTACTGTAATACTTATGTTTTATTATATGAATTGTAAAGTTAAAAGTAAAGTTATAAAGCAAAATAAGACGCCTTGAAAAACGTTAAAAAAAAGATTTTTGTTATTAAATAAGTTAGGGCCTTAATAAATAATAAGAAGATATGTGTAATATAAAGTTATTTAAAAGAAAGTATAAAGTAAAGTAGTCTAAAAATAAACGTATTTGTAAATAAAGAAAATAAGTAAACAAAAATATAAAATAAGAATATATATATATAAAAATATATATATATATCAATATATTATATATATATAAGTATATATATATATATATATATATATAGATGATATATATATATATATATATATTATATATATATATATAATATATATATTATATATAATATAATATATATATATATATATATGTGTGGGTGTTGTGTAAGTATTTGAAGTGTGGCCACTACGCGTGAAAAATGAAAATGAAAGTAGCTAGATTTTAGAATCGAATTACGAAATCGAAAATGGAAAAACAAGCCGAAATTTTTATGAAAATGCGTTTAAAAAGATATTTTAAACGAAAGTGTAGAATATAATGTATATATTATATGAACTAATCTTCTGTTGTTTTCTCTATAATTGTAAGTTGGAAAACGAAAAGAAAATAAAAATGCTCCATGAAAATATTTATTACGAAATTCTGGCAACAGTGGTCTTACGTCACGAACAGAAAATCGATATCGAGGAGTCGGAGCGATGGAGTGCTCACTTGACAATTACCATCTGTACTGATAAGATCAGCTCTGTGTTTAGTTCTGTTCGTTTGTTAGGTTAGCTTTGAAAGACTTGCTTCTGGACTATTGTACTGATAGGATTGCTAGATACGCGCTAGTATCTGTGTTAACCAATATTTAGACTTTGAAAATTTTGTATTCATATTTTTGTTTTGCTTTGAGCAAATTCGTTGTAAATATTTATTATTATTTTAAACTTACAGTAGATTGCTAGGATTATTTAAGAATAAAGGCGTGAACTTCAGTAGTTGGAAGAAAGGTAATATAAATTATTTATTATATGGTGTTATTGTGCTATAGCCTTGAGATATTGTGCTGTAGCCTAATGTATGAATATTATATGACAATGGAATTTTTATGGAGACAGTTATAAGTTGTGCTTTAGCCTTGTAAGTGTCATCAGACAGTTGAATTGTGCGTTGGCCTTTTATATTGGACCGACGGTTAGATACATGAAACTAGTTTAATTATTTATTTGTCAGCTACCTGAAACTAGTTTAACTTATTATTTTCCAGTCATCTGAAACTAGTTTATTTATTTATTTGTCAGTTACTTGAAACTAGTTTACTTATTTATTTGCCAGTTACTTGAAAACTAGTTTACTTATTTATTTGTCAGCTACCTGAAATTAGTTTACTTAATTATTTGTTGGCTATCTGAAACTAGTTTACTTATATATTTGCCAGTTACCTGAAACTAGTTTACTTAATTATTTGTCAGTTATTCTGAAAGCTTAAGTTTACTTATATATTTGCCAATTACCTGAGACTAGTTTACTTAATTATATCTGTCAGTTATGCTGAAAACTAGTTTATAAACTTATATGATTGCCAATTATCTGAAACCTTAGTTTACTTAATTATTTGTCAGTCATTTGGAGCTGAGTTTACTTAATTATTGTTTAGCGAAATGTGAATTAGTTTACTTTCAAATATTTTCTCACAGTTATATGAATTAGTTTTACTTCAATATTTTCTCAGTTATACTGAATAAGTTTTACATCTTTATTTTATCAGTATATTTCGTCAATTTTTCTTATGTTCAATATTTTTCTCAGTTATATCTTGCTCAGAATTGTGATTAGTTTCTTTTAAAAATTTTCGACGTTATAATGAGAGTTTATGTTGACTTCAAATATTTTCTTTCAGTTAGATAGAAATTATTGTTTTACTTTCTAGAAGATTTTCGTTCAGTTATATAAGGTATATATAGTGTTTTGATCTTCAAGTAGTTGTCTTAGTATCTGATTATATAGATGTCTTACTTTAAGTTATTTTCCATTATAATGAAGATATTTTACTTGAATTATTTTATGTGGCCTCTGAATTTTATTTGCTTTGAGCATTTTTTCAGTTATGTGATAGTGATTGAAAACATATTTGAGTCCCTAAGTGGGTAAAAAAACCCCTTTATTTAAGAATTGGTTACCTTCGTATCAGTTTGTTTGTTTTATAGTTTGCTTTTTATAATCTCTTTTTGGTTTATAGGGATTATTGTGGCCGATAACATACCTTTAGTTTTGATTAGTTTGAAAATCTGAAGTTTTGAAATTTGGTCGATCTATTTGATTGAATTTGCATCTGAATGATTACATTGATACTTTGGAATTTAAGAAAAGTTACTTAACAGTTTGGTAGGTCAGTTAAATATTTTGGAATAATATTGTATTGACATTTGGAACTTAAAATTGATATTAATATATGACTGTATTTTTGAAAAGTTACTTAACAGTTTTGGTAGGTCAGTTGGATATTTTGGAACAATAAATTATTTGACATTTGGAATTGAAATTCATATTAATATAAGAGTTAGCGAGTACTTGGTTAGTTTAAAACAAATTTTGTATATTAATTTTATTTGATCCAGAATAAAGATTATACATATATTTTTAATTGAAGCATATTGAATTGTACATATGAAATAAACGTTCGAAAAGTTTTTATTTTTATTTAGCAAGCTTTTATTTGAATTTTGAGTTTGTTTGTTTGAGTTATATTGAAGTGAAGTTAATACATACTGAGGTATACTGAGGAAATTATACGACAGTTACTTGATTGACACTGCAAGATTTATATTGTGGCAGTTACTTGTTTAAGAGTAGTTGTTTACGAAACATAGAAATAACAATTAAAAGAGTATCTGATTCATAAGAAAAGATAAGAAAAATAAATAAAGAGAAAGAAAAATTTTTCGACACAACGCAATGTTTAGTTTTTGTATTAGTATTTTGTATTAGTACCACTATACGTATATATATAAGTTTGGGTGGTGCAGATCATCAATCTGGACTACCACATATATATTTTTGGTGCCATGCTGTGTTTTCGTTCCGGGTTATTTTAGTACCAGTCCGGTTAATTTTGAAATTTTGAATTTAGTCCACCTACAACCCTTGGTGTAATCTTTTGGAGGGAGGGTAGGTTAGGGCCTTACATACTATTTATAGATCAAGATGGAGAAAGTGCAAGGTAATATGAAAGAACAAGATCAGAGTATTTGTGATTTTTGTGGCAAAACAGGCCACGTAGTGAAAAATTGTTTTCGAAAAAATGGATGTTGCTTTAAGTGTGGCAACAAAGAGCATCAAATTAGAGATTGTGAGTTAAAAAACGGAGAAAGAAACAAGCAAGTGCAGTACTTAAGGAGAGATGAATGTACATTTTGTTACATAAAAGGACACACAGAAGTACAATGTTTTAGAAAATGGAAATGTTGCTTTTTCTGCGGTGAACAAAATCATAAAATAAGCAGTTGTAGTGTGAAAATGGAAAAGGACAAAGAAAAAACCAGTAATATGAAACAGGAAGAAGTGACCAGTTATGTGAAAGAACGAAAGACGGAAATATTTTGTTTGTATTGTGGAGGATCCCACATTATGAAAGAGTGTGAAGAGTTTAAGAAAAATGTAATAGAAATAATAGTTAGGATACAAGAGTTAGAAGCTTTAGAAGCAATTAGGAAACACCAAAATAGTTATAAACCACTAGAAGAAATAAAAGAATTAAGTTGTTCTGATGAGCAGATTTGTGAAAACGCCGAAGAAACAGTACCATCCATGACAGAAAAAGTAGAAATCAGTAGTATACAAGTAGAGAAAAATGAAAGAAGTGAGACTATTGAAAATAGTACAAGTAGTAGTGTGAAACCTAAAGCAGAAAAGACCACTGCAGGTGTTTGGGTCAACCCGGCCGAAAAATTTAGAAAAAGAGGAAAGAAAAAGAAAGGAAAGTCCTATCGTAGATAGGTTAAGTTAAAAATAAAAAACCTGCATTAGCAAGAAATGAATATTTGGAATTGCATTAACACCTAGCAATAGCTGATGATTGAGAGATTTTTTTTTTGCGCCTTAGCCAAACGAGTTAGGGAAAATTATTTTTATTTGTATATAATTTTTTTTAGTTTCATTACAGCATTTGTTGTCAAGACAGAAGATAAGTTCATCCAGACACAGGAGATAGACGAGTACGAGCACTAGCCGTAAAACCAATAATATACAACAAGACGAGTGAGGTATTTTTTTTTTGGACATTAACCCTGGATTGAGCATTTATGGATGAAGAACCAATGAGTTATCTTTTGGAAGCCAGCCTGGAGACCCTACTGTGAGCTTTGATGGGAAGGTGTGCTAGGGGCCAGGCTAAAGCCACCATCAATGTTAGGCCTTACCGTAGGTAAAAACAGAAGTTACAATCATGTCGGACAACGAGGTAAATTACTGTAAATATTATGTTTTATTAATGAAATTGTAAAGTTAAAAGTAAAGTTAAAAGCAAAATAAGACCTTGAAAACGTAAAAGAAAAGATTTTTGTTATTTAAAAGTAAAGTTAGGGCCTTGTAAATAATAAGAAGATATGTTTAAATATAAAAGTTATTTTAAAGAAAAGTAAAAGTAAAGTAGTCTTTAAAAATACGTATTTGTAAATAAAGAAAATAAGTAGCGTCGGGCGGGGTGACGCGGACCACTTTTTAGGTTATAACTTGGTCTCACCGACTCTCCCCATAATGACTTTTGGAAAATTTTTTTTTTTTTGTAAATCACGGCCTTATAGTCGGGGCCAATCAGCACACAAAAAAATAATAATGTAATTTTAAATAAAAAAAGTTTTATTAAAGTTTGAATAACGCCGAGTAGCCCTGACCGTGGAGGGTGAAAGCGGACCACCATTGGGCGGGTGAACTCGGAACCTTCTGTTTAATTCGTCTTTTGACGTATCAATTTTCAATTTATATTTTAATTTTTACTTAATATAGATAATTATTTAATCATATAAAAATTCGTAATAAGTAATAAAAATGTCATAATGATAAATAATAATACGAATATAAATAAGGTGTCGATTCACCCCTCTCCGCCCAAAATTTGACACTTTTTTGAACTCGTTTTTTTTATTAAAAATTTCATTTTAAAAAAATTTCACTAATATAAGTAACTTTTTATTGCATTTAAATTAATTATACGTAATAAAAAATGTCAATAATAATATTACGTAAAATACGAAAAACAATGGTGTCCGAGCCAACCCCTCCATCTTTTCTACGGCGGGGTGAAATCGGACCAGTTAGGCCGTTTTTTTTGCCAACTTAATACTGGCCTTGATCAAAAATTACTTTGCCAGTTTAAAGCTACCATCCTCAGTGTATCCACTGAAAAAATAATTAAAATCGATCCACAATTTTTTATTTTTATCAACGAAGTTAAACAAAAACTCACATTTTTCAAAATTGAAGTTCTATTGAAGGAAATTTTTGTACCCTAATTTCTAACGTTTTTAAAAATATAAAAACTTTCTAGATTTAAATATGATCTAAATACTGTAGTACTACCGCGTGGCTATAAAATGAGCGAAAATTTTTTTTTTTTAATTTATTATTTTTTTATTTTAATTTAGAGTGGACGAGATCACCCCTCTAAAGGGCGGGCCTGGTCATTCGCCGACGCTAAATACAAAAATATAAAATAAGAATATATATAATATATATATATATATATATAGATATATATATATTATATAATAATATTATATATATATAATATATTTATATAAATATATATATATATATATATTATATAATATAAGTTGTGTGTGTGGTGTGTGCTGTGTATCCGTGTGTGTGTGTAATTGAGTGTGGCCACACGCGTGAAAATGAAAATGAAAGTAGCTAGATGTTAGAATGAATTACGAAATGAAAATGAAAAATAAGCCGAAATTTTATGAAAATGCGTTTTCAAAAAGATATTTTAACGAAGTGTAAAATATAAATGTATATATATATGAAACTAATCTTTGTTTGTTTTCTCTGAAATTGTAGTTGGAAAACGAAAAGAAAATAAAAATGCTCCATGAAAATAATTATTACGAAATTCTGGCAACAGTGGTCTGACGTCACGAACAGAAGATCGATATCGTGGAGTCAGAGCGATGAAGTGCTCACTTGACAATTACCATCTGTACTGATAAGATCGGCTCTGTGTTTAGTTCTGTTCGTTTGTTAGGTTAGCTTTGAAAGACTTGCTTCTGGACTATTGTACTGATAGGATTGCTAGATACGCGCTAGTATCTGTGTTAACCAATATTTAGACTTTGAAAATTTTGTATTCATATTTTGTTTTGCTTTGAGCAAATTCGTTGTAAATATTGATTATTATTTTAAAACTTACAGTAGATTGTTAGGATTATTTAAGAATAAAGGCGTGAACTTCAGTGGTTGTAAGAAAGGTAATATAAATTATTTATTATATTGTGTTATTGTGCTATAGCCTTAAAATATTGTGCTGTAGCCTAATATATGAATATTATATGACAATGGAATTTTTATGGAGACAGTTATAAGTTGTGCTTTAGCCTTGTAAGTGTCATCAGGCAGTTGAATTTGTGCGTTGGCCTTTTATATATTTGGACGCGACAGTTAAGATATTGAAAATTAGTTTACTTTAATTCATCTTGTCAGTTATTTGAGACTAGTTTAGCTTATATGATTGCCAGTTACTTGGAACTAGTTTACTTAATTATTTGTCAGTTATCTGAAACTAGTTTACTTAATTATTTGTCAGATATCTGAAACTAGTTTACTTATATATTTGCCAGTTACTTGAAATTAGTTTTACTTAATTATTTTGTTTTATTTAAGTAAATATTAATTTTTGTGAAATTGTTGAAAAGTGAAATTTCTTAAAGGGGTTGTAATTTGTAATAGACCATGATAAGAAAAAAGTTTTAATAGGAAATTTAAATGATTGGGTGCAGTTTTTAAAAAAAGGTTCAATAAATATATGAATGATCTCAGTATGGTGTAGTTTATTTTAGCTCCGTTTATTTTTTTGTCAATATTTATATCGCATGTGATTTGTTTCATTGGCATTTAGGAAGTAATAGATTTTAAGTTTAACTTCAAATTATTTTAAATTTCATGAACTAGTTTACTTCAGATATTTTCCAGTTATATTAAACTAGTTTACTTAAAATATTTTCCAGTTATATTGAACTGGTTTATTTGGAGTATTTTCCAGTTATATTAAACTAGTTTACTTTAAATATTTTCCAGTTATATTAAACTGGTTTACTTAAAATATTTTCCAGTTATATTAAACTAGTTTACTTCAAATATTTTCCAGTTATATTAAATTAGTTTACTTTAAATATTTTCCAGTTAGATTGAACTGGTTTACTTCAAATATTTTACAGTTATATGAAACTAGTTAATTGATTATTTGTTAGCCATCTGAAATTAATTTACTTAAAATATTTCTTTAATTGTGTGCTAGTTATTTAAAATTAGTATTTGAATATTGCGTAACTATTACAATTGGTTACGTTGGCATTTGTTTGTTTATAGTTTACTTTTATAATTTTTGGTTCATAGGGATTATTGCTATAACATTACATTAGTTTTGGTTAGTTTGATATATGAATTCTGATAGTTTGAAATTTATCGATCTATTTGATTGAATTTGCATCTGAATTAATTACCTTGATACTTTGGAATTTTAAGAAAAGTTACTTAACAGTTTGGTAGGTCAGTTAAATATTTTGGAATAATGATTGTATTTGACATTTGGAATTAAAATTGATATTAGTATATGTTTGGAATTTTAAGAAAAGTTACTTAACAGTTTGGTAGGTCAGTTAAATATTTTGGAATAATGATTGTATTTGACATTTGGAATTAAAATTGATATTAATATATGATTGTATTTTTGAAAAGTTACTTAACAGTTTTGGTAGGTCAGTTGGATATTTTGGAACAATAAATTATTTGACATTTGGAATTGAAATTCATATTAATATAAGAGTTAGCGAGTACTTGGTTAGTTTGAAACAAGTTTTGTATATTGATTTTATTTGATCCAGAATAAAGATTGTACACATATTTTGATTGAAGCATATTGAATTGTACATAGGAAATAAACGTTCGAAAAGTTTTTTATTTTTATTTAGCAAGCTTTTATTTGAATTTTGAGTTTGTTTGTTTGAGTTATATTGAAGTGAAGTTAATACATACTGAGGTATACTGAGGAAATTATACGACAGTTACTTGATTGACACTGCAAGATTTATATTGTGGCAGTTACTTGTTTAAGAGTAGTTGTTTACGAAACATAGAAATAACAATTAAAAGAGTATCTGAAAAGATAAGAAAAATAAATATTAGTTTTGACACAACGCAATGTTCAGCAGTTAATATTGGTGGTACTATACGATACATTAATTAGTTTGGGTGGTGCAGATCATTAATCTGGACTACCACAACGCCTTGTCTCTTCAAGATTTAGCCGAACGCGCAGATATTATTATTCGTGCCAATCAATCTTTTTCTTCTATAACTTATCCATCTTTTACCCCTATGGGTTCTACTCTCGCGATTATGCCTTCTTCTTCTTCTTCTTTACTTTTCCTTCTTCAATTTGCTACTAACTCTTCTTCTCTTCCTTCTATATCTTCGTCTTCCGCTGCTCTATCTTCCTCTGCTCCTCCTCCATCTTTTCAGAATTCATCTTTAGACCCTCTTACTAATATTCTTACCTTGTTGAACAATATGAATGTTCAAATTATTTCCTTGCAACAACAAATGTCTTCTATCTCTCGTTGTCAGTGTCAGCAATCTGCATCTTCTCGCACAAGATCTCGTTCTCCTTCACCTTCCCGTTCTTCATTGCCACAACCTCCTCAGGGTTCTCCTTTATGCTTCTATCTTATCATTTTGGTGTTAGAGCACGTAACTGCATTCCTCCCTGTAATTTTAAATCTGCAAATTCTCTTCAGGGAAACTCCACTCGGGGGGGACCGTAGATCATTGCGCTCCTCCCTTGGTCATTTCCTCTAATGCCAATTCTGATTCACTCCATATTCCTACTGTTTCTTATTCGTCTTCAGTTCTTGCTACTACAATGGTTTCTCCTTCTGTTCCTAATTCTGTTGATTCTTCTTCTGTTTCTATTCCTGAAGTTAATGCTGTTCTTCCAGGTTCGCTTTTCGCTTTTACGTATATTTGATGGTGATTCTAAATGGTTTTTCCTTATTGACTAGGGCAGTAGTTTCTCTATTTTGAATGTTCATGGTTTTTGTTCTTCTCTTCCGCCTGTTGTTTCTCATTTATGAGCTGCTAATGGTTCTAGCATTGGTGTCTATGGTGAACAACTCCTTACTTTATCTATTGGGCTGCGTCGTTCTTTCCGTTGGACTTTTCTCTTGGCCGATGTTACACAAAACATCATTGGTGCTGATTTTTTAAGTCATTTCAATATTCTTATTGACATGGCCAATAGTCATCTACTTGATGACACTACTTCTCTTTTTTGTAATGCTGTTCCTTTTGATTCTTCTATTTATAGTATCAATCTTCCTGAGTTCCTCCGATCTTAAATTCTTCTTTTCCACGCGTCTTTTTGCATTCTGAATTTTCTTGACCTAATCCAGCCTATTTCTAATCTTTCTCCTGCGTCTCTCACCATGTAATGCATTACATTGAAACAAAGGGTAGTCCTCCTGTTTGCAAGGCTCGCAGCCTTTCTCCAGAAATGTTAATGTTGCGTGTGCTTGAATTTGGACATGCTTTCTGGAAAAGGGTATGTTTCCCTTCTACTTCTCCTTACGCTTCTCCACTTCACATTGTTAAAAAACTGCCAGATTCTTTTTGTTTTGTTGGGGACTACAGGTTACTAAATTCTAAAACTGTTGTGATACTTATCTTATTTCCTCACCTTCATGATTTCTTCTTCTCTAATATAGGATGACACATTTATTTCGTTCTCTTGACTAAAATCCTACATCTGCCTTCCTTCAAATCCCTGTTAAATCCTGATTGATTCGTCCAAACTGGTATTGCAACTTCACTTTTGTGCAATTTATGTATAACTTTATGCCATTTGGTCTTCGTAATGCCAGTGCTACTTTTCAACGTTTGACAGATCATGTTTTACATGGTTTACCCTTTGTATATGCTTACATTGATGATCTATTAGTTGCTTCTCGTTCTTTGGAGGAGCATCTTTCTCATCTTCGTACTGATTTCTCTCGTTTATCTCAAGCTGGTCTTCGTTTAAATTTCAAAAAATGCATTTTGGGTGCTGCTTCTCTTCATTTTCTTGGCCATAAAATTTCTTTCTTCGTTTTCTCCACTTACCTGATCGTGTTTCTGCTATTTGTGATTATCCTCTTCCTACCACTCAGAAAGATCTTCGTGGCTTACCTAGGTCTCCTTAATTTTTATCGTCAGTTTCCTCCCCAAGGCTGCTGCCATATTAGCTCCAGTTACTGCTTGCTTGTTCAAGGTCGTCGGGGCAGCTCGACAATGGTTAATTGGACTGATGCTGCTTGTGAGGCTTTTGAACAGAGTAAAACTCTATTGGTCAACAACACTCTTCTTGTTTTTCCTGAACACGGTGCTGAAACTCGCCTATTTGTAGACGCCAGTGATTATGCTGTAGGAGCTTCACTAGAGCAACTGCAAAATGGTGCTTGGCTTCCTCTCGCTTTTTATTCTCAGAAACTTCCTCCTGCCTGCACTCGCTATAGTATTTTGGTCGTAACTATTTGAAGTCTACTCTCTCCGAGATTCAAATACTTAAATCATTTTCTGAAGCTCGTCGAGTTACATAGTTCTCACACGATGCATAAAACACTCACTTCTGCTATTATTCTTG
>JABUQX010022122.1:25000-27279 GCA_015478945.1 Trachelipus rathkii
ATTCAAAGTATCGGTCATTACCATTTAGTTGGAGAGAAAATAAATAGAAGATAAACAATATACATACTTGCAGTACAAACAAAAAAAGATGAATATATTTTCGTTAGTGGAAGACTATTTGGTAGCATGAATTAATTATAATATATATAGTATTTACAGCGATAGGTTGCTATGATTCCATATATTATTCCGGAATTTGAACTGTATTCACATCCGTAATTTTCGTTAGGCAATCATGGATCCCTGTTTTTGCATATTTCCTGAATGTACAAAATTCATATACGTGCGCACTACGTATAGTTAGTCTAGCTAATAATAACGTTTAACCTTCCTGATATCAATATATCTATATACAGTAGTAGCAAGTTTACTGCTCGGTATCTGATATTACAGTGGAGGAAAGCATGTTAGGGTAACTTTAGTTACGATATTAATTATCTACATTGTATGTGAGAGGATGCCAATGATCCATAGTTGATATAATGTTCTCCTATCATACCATTCTAAGAATATTACAGTCGGATGGTCCGTCATGTTCACCCTATTGGTGAATCTGAACGATCTTATGTATAGAGAGTATGTATTTGCCAAGTGTATATTTAGATATTGTCTTCTTGAGCATGTTGTGCATACGAGTATGAGTGCATGATAAAATATAGATACTACTGAACACATGCCACTAAGGAGATATACATTTTATATACGTAACAGAGAAGCAGAGCTGTCGATAAGGCTCTATCCTAAGTACATTAGAAATTAGGTTAAACTATTGATAGTATTATATGCAGTGTAGTATAGATTGCAGGCTACTATTACTGCTAATGGGATCTACCCAGCATACGATGCTTATGTTAGAGTGTGCGAATTCTGTTTAATTGACACTTTCCTCAATGAAGCAGTTTAAAAGTTATATATATTGTGTGTTTGTTACCACAACGGCTAACAGGTTATGCCTTTCGTATATTTAAGCTTAATTAAAAGAAGTATATTATTATAGCGGTTACTACTAGGTACGGATGAGAGTAAGGAGTAATGCTACAAAAATCAGACAGCTTGAGAGAGCTACAAATATTTTCAATGGTACTATGTGGAAAATGGGGTATAATAATTATAAGCAGAATCGACAACACAATCAAATAATAAGGTAACATAATATAAATGCATCATAGTACAAGCTCTAAGCAGGATATTACACCAAATAATTATACATGCTTTCGCTAGTGCTTAATGTGGAGACATGCCGGGCGGCAAAAGAATATTCACTGGATCATAAAGACGATATATGGCCACCTGATGGAAACCATTGACGCCATGGAATGACTAGGATACAAAATCGTACGTGAACCACTGTGCAGAAGAAACATCATTCTTACTCCATCTACACATTAAAAACTGGTCTTGATGAAACTCAATTATGTGAAGGGCCCTGGCGACCATGATGCGTGAATGCTTCCGCTATTAATATTAATGCTCAACGTTTTTTCCTGGTCATGAGTGATGAGAAGAAAAAGCGGGAATTTTGATGGGTACCCAAATCAAATTACAGGGACACTCCTCCTGAGTGATGCTTGCCTTTAGTACTCTCAACAATGACTATGTTAGACAAGAGCGTTGGCGTATATTCTTTTTCAGATGAAGCACAGAATTTTCTGGGGAACAGGATATCTGGGGAACAGGAAGGCCGAGAACCACTAACATTGTACAGGAACTGCTAGACAGTTTTCATTATTTTCATGGATGTAGAATGAGTATTAAACCGACGGAAAGTGTTGTAAAAAGAAATTGCAAGAGAAAGGGTCGGAATTCGACAGAGTCGCCACTAATGTAGTTGACGAGGATTTTAAAATTCATGGAAGAGTTGGAGAACGCGGTCGGAACCGTGGCAGTAGAGAAAAAGATATCATTGAAGAAGCGGACCTTAAGAATTCACGAAAGAAGTCAGAGATGAACGAAAATTGTTCAGATAACTTAGGAAATGAGATGCAGATACTACGTTCATCGGGTGAAGATTATGCTTCACAGATTTCCGCCTCAATATACGATACAACAAAAGAATTGACGGTGGGGGAAGATGTGGAAAATAAAACTGATGAACCATGTGATGGAAAGAATGTTTTATCGGAAGAGAAAAGATGTTGTTTAAAGGAGAGGATGGTCCTTCGTTGTAAAGCGTCAAAGTGGACCCTCATTCGAAAATCAAGAGCTCTTCGCAATGATAAGAACGAAGACTCATTAAGAGAGGGTATCAAAATCAGAACCCAGAACAGAGGATACAAGAG
>JABUQX010022123.1:5000-12500 GCA_015478945.1 Trachelipus rathkii
AGGGTTCTGTCTTTAATCTCCTAATTTATCTCTCTGCTTTTCATTAATGATCTTCTCGTCTGCACATCTAACTCTATCCACTGATATGACGATGCGATGACTAAGACCCTTCATTCTCAACTCATTTCAATTCTGCCTCCTCTTTTTTACTTCTAGAATTGCTCTCGTCTTAATATTCTTTCCGACTCCATTCTCGGCTGATCCTGGATAGCAAATTTCCGGGGGGGTCGTCGCCAACCTTGTGAAACTTTTTTAATTCTTTAAAAACGCCAACTTTCTACAAATCTGCCTCTCGTAAGACACCTTCTAACTTTCCTATCTTTCGACGGTTCTCTCGTCTCTCCTGGTCTGACAAATAGAACATCCTTGGCCTTAATCAAAACAAAAAAATGCTCTTGGAAACCTCACATCCACAAATGGTTGCTAGGCGGGTCCTCAAAGGAATACTGGGAGTCTGTTAGACTGCGGAACTTTTTTTTTCCTCTTCACAGTTACTGTCGAGTATGATCAAGGTCCTCATCGCTCCTTGTATGGAGTTACTGCCTCTCATGATCTGGGGGGCTCAGGTTTCACCCGGCTTTTGGATACGGTCGAGTCAAAGGCAAAAAGACTTAAAAACTGTCCTGTACTTTCTAGGTCACCTTGACCCTCTTATCTTTGCGGCGCGATGTTGGTGCTTTCTCTCTTTTCTATAGGTAACGTAGCGGCAGGTGCTCGAAGGAGCTTTCCACTCGCGTGCCGCCCTTTAAGACGCCCTCGCAGCACAAGGGGCGCTGTGTCGGCACATGAGTTTTGTGTTGATATTAGTACCTCCAGACTAGTTCGCTGTCGGTGCCTCCTTCTTTCCTGCAACCCTCTGTTCTGTGGATTCTCTTCCATCTTCTGTGTTTCCTACTAAATTTTTCATCTCCCTCACTTTAAAGCCCGCGTCTGTGCTCATCTTCGTAATTTGCGTTAGTTGATATTTTGTTGAGGTGTAACACCCCCTCCTTGAATAGGCTCTGCCCGGTGAGAGGTGGTGATAACTGTAAAAAAAAAAAAAAAAAAAAATATATATATATATTATTATATTATATATATAAATATATATATATATATTATATATATATATATATATAATATAGTATATATATATAGTATATATGTATATATATATATATATTATATATATAATATATATATTATAATATATATATATAATATATATATATATTATATATATATATATATTATATATTATTATATAGTAACAGTATATATATATATATAATACTATAATATATATATATATATATAATATTATATATATATATAATATATATATATATATAATATAATATATATATATATATAGATATTATGATATATTATCATATATATAATTATTATATAATATATATACATGCTATGCCAAAAAAAATTTATGGTGGATTTTATCCTTAATATATATTTATATTCTATCATCATCATTATTCTAGTCTAATGTATATATCTGGCATTGTAGCTTATAAAATACTAAAACAAAGGAGAAAAGAGTTATGATTGCTTCTCATCTGTAACCTATTCTTACTCAAAATCATTTCAATCTTCCCCCTTTGAATGGAATATAACAAAACTTCAACAAGTCCTCCAAACAGCGCAAACACTGCCATAGCGAACGACCAAAGCACCACCAATATAGCATAATGGGAGCTGATAGACCTCAGTCCAAATTACGCTCTATCCACCCTGTTCTTGATAACTGTAAACTTGTATAAAATTATTATTATTATTATTATTATTATTATTATCTATTATTATTGTATTATTATTATTATTAATTATTATTATTGATTATTATTATTATTATTATTATTATTATTATTATTATTATTATTATTATTATTAGTAGTAGTAGTAATAGTAGTAGTAGTAGGAGTATACAGACCACCACAAGGGAGTAGAATGGACTTTATACAAAAGCTTAATGATTTATGCAGCTTCTAAACACGAAAAGTGGGATCTGTAAATAGCTGGTGTACTTTAATATCGATGTGTTAGTTTAAAATACCAACTTATTGTGGAAAAGAAGTTTGCTAATTGAACAAGAATGACGTAATCGGGTTACTTAAACTATATAACACGAATCTACAGGGCGGCCAAATTGAACTCAATACTCTATATCTTTGACCACATATGATCAACATAATCATGCACAAAACAAAATCCTTTAAGACTACACACTGAAGCTCTTGAACCACTACCCTTGCGTCCTTACATTTGAGTCTCGGAATTGTTCCCGCTAGGTGAACAGAAAGTAAGAATATAGGCTATTATCAGTAAGAGCCTGTATACAAACATTTTCCTACCCCAAATAAAAAATACAGACTTCTCCTTTGTCCACAACGATAATCTTCTCATAGATGTGAAAAATACAAAAATTTAGTTCCCAGTCTATACGAGCAATGTAGAGTAAAATCTTTCCGCAATAAAATAAAAACAATCTCAGGAATTGCCGCGTTGAATAAGTGGTTGACAAAAACATTACTAACCTCAATTAGACAAAAGCACAATCCTATATAGAAAGTGCTTAAGAGGGTACTATATACCTGCAATGTTTACACAGAATACTTCAACACTTAAAAATAATCAGGAAATCCCAAAGCTTTAGTTCCTTTGCTGATAAGTTGAAACTAGACTCAATCAATCCACGTTCGCAAGTGGGGCAATTATTAAGGAATTTTAAACGTCACAATTAAATCAAAAAAACAAAAATTGAAGAATTAAAAATAGGTGATGGTGATCTATTCAGGATGGTTTCTGTGGCCAGATTTGTTTCAGGCCTTTTCATACCTTCGTCCTTCCATGAATAGAGACTTTGTTGCATGAGTTAATGAATGGAGGTATATAGAATTTGAAAGAGGAGAACAATTGGTAAAGATAACTATTATGAAGCTTTCGAGTGAATAGCATAATCAGATAATAGATACTTATTAATTTTTTATAATTAGTAATCTCATTAAGAAGGCATAAAAATATGAAAACAAAATTGCTGAATGGTAAATGAATAGAATTCAGCAATTTAGTAAAATTGAGATGGTAAAATAGACAATAAAAGGAATAATATTTCAGAATGTAATAATATAAGGAGTGAAAATGACGGTTATTTGTTTATTTGTTTCAAGAGAATTTAAAAAAAGAATATTTAATGTGCTCAATTAAATGGTGAATTTTTAAATTCTAAAAAAAATTAGTAGCACAATTTTTTTCTTTGTCATTTTTCATAATTAAAAATTCTATTATTCTCCCTTATTAATAGTCATAATTTTTTAAATGTTGACATAACTTTTAAGGAAAATGAGGAAACCGGAAAATACTTACAACGTTGACATATCTTTTCATACTATCCAAATGTTAAAACTAGCAGGCAAGAAGCGCTAAGGTTCGTTAAAGTGACGGAGTGATATTGTTGGTGCGTATAGTGAAACACCCATGAATAAGATAAAGCTTTGCCCAAGTTAATAACGAAGACCACACAGCCGCGTAAACGTTTACTCTTGAGCTGTATTCGATAAACTTTTAGACAAAAAAGATTTGTAAATGTAAAGAAAAGATTAAACTTTCTCTAATATAAAGTGCGAGAACTTATAAATTAAACGGAAGCAAGATTATTATACTAGCTCATTTGACATATTCGCCTTCATCATTTCTATTAAATTTCAAGTTAGATTACAAAGTCCGTATCTTTCTTCTTCAAGAATTCGCAAATTTTTAATCACTTAAAAGGCTTAATTCATTCAAGCAGTAGAATAGGATATTTATGCACCGCATTTTTCTATTATATATAAAATATAAAACCAGCAGTTAACTGACGTGTGTTCTGCGAATAATTTTTGAAAATTCTATCTATCTAAGCGTATTCTATATATCTATCTATCTATCTATCTATCTACTACCTACTATCTATCCTAGTCCTATCTATCTATCTATCTTATGCTATCTATCTAGTCTATCTATCTACCTATCTATGTATCTATCTATTTCTCCCTCTGTTTTGTTTAAACTCTGTTGCAATTATTATATTATATAATATATATATATATATATATATATATATATATGCATATATAATATAGTATATATATATATATATTTATATATATATATATATATATATATATATATATATATATATATATATATATATATATAATTAATATATATATTTCATATCATCAAGATTTTTGCTGATTTAATTTCTCATATGGGTTTTTTTGGTGGCAAACGAATAATCTCAAGTAACAAAATTGTCCACTAAATGAAAGCTTTTTTTTTGTTCTTTAACTTGTACAGCTCATTTGGTACTATGGGATGAAATCTTAAATGCAACTCTTTAGAATTCGAATGGAGAAGATATAATTTTTATTAAATTCTGTCGGTTTTTGATAATCTTTCATTGGGTTAGGGATTTATTCTTGATAATAGTGTATTCTATTATATATATCTTATATGTCATAGCTCTTATTAATTTGCAGATTTAAGCTCATTTAGTAAACTGGTCGTTATGAATTGGAAATAGTGTTTATCGTTATTCAGAAGAATTGAGTGGATGAAACATACCATTAAGCTGAAACCTTATAGCCATGGTTGTTTTATAAATGAAAGTCGAAACCTTATGGCTTATTAAACAGTTCATGTTGAAAAACTTCTGAACCGTTCTTTTAACATTTATTATTAATTATAGCAAAGCCTTTATATTTTTTCTTTTTGGTGGAAATTAACTATGTTGAAGAGTGAATGAAGCAATAATTATGAATTAATAAATTACATTAGTGAATTATGCACGATAAATATGGCGATACAAATTCAATAGTTTCTGCTGTTACTTAACATCATTCACGTGAATTGATTATATACTAATATATTATATAGTATATATATACTATATATATATGATTATATATTATATATATATTATTATATATATAATATATATAATATATATATATATATATATATATATATATTATATATATTTATTTTATTTATATATCATATATATATAATATATTATATTTTATATATATAGTAATATATATATATATAATATAATATATATATATGATATATTATATATAATGATAATATATATAATATATATAATATATATGTATATATATTATATAATATATATATATATATACCTTATTATATATATATAGTATATATATGCACAAAAAGAAAGAGGAACCAGACATATAAGACCATTAGACAAATATATAAATCAAACAAAATGAGATAGATAGATAGGTAGATAGATAGATAGATAGATAGATAGATAGATAGATAGATAGATAGAGATAGATAGATAGCTATAGATAGATAGATAGATAGAATTTAGGGATAGATAGTGATAGATACGTTAGAGTAGTAGATGACAGATACCTAGATAGATACATATGCATAGATAAGATACAGATAGATCCAGATTTACAGATAGATACATATAGATACATAAACGTAAACAGAATCCAAGACTTTGATAGTAGTTGGTTGAAGTGGAAATAGTATAGGCAAAACAAACTTGGAGGAAAAGAGTATAGCGAGAACTGCTCCAAAAGGAAAAATGGCAAGCTGCATTCCGTTGGCATAAATTTCTCCAGAATACCCTGAAAATTAAAAGAAATGAATTTCAAATTTCAAAGAAAGACTTCTGAAGAAAGATGAAAGAATGGTATGTGGAAAAGACTAGAACTTACTAGGAAAAAAAAGGTATTTCAAAATCGAATATTTCGATTTTTTGATTGAGTATTATTGGGAAAATCTGTAGGATTTCAATTTCTTGTAACTTTCGTAACATTTATCCGATCAGAATTTAAAGCATTATGCATTATTCGACAAACTTTTTTCTGAGTTTCTATTTGCGTGTTTTTAAATTGGCATTTAAAGAAAATCAAGTTTCCAAAATGTTTAAAATCTAGTCCTAAACACTTTGTCTAAACTAGGTGAAACTTGGACCTTATAAAGATGGTTCTATTATCTAAAACTTCTTTGTTTGGACTTTTTATATCAACCACCAATACCCAAACGGTTTTCATATATACATTTTTTATAATTTCTTTTCTATTCATCCTATTAATATTTAATTTTCAGAGCATGGATGATTGGTGAATATTTAGATAATTTTTTTTTATACAGATCCCTTTTGCCTCTGAGCATGGAAAAATAAATATAATAAAATGATTAAAATTAAAAATTAACTCCGTAGATTATATATTCTCTAAAAGTTTCGTATTGATCGAATGACCAAAAGAATTATGGCACTATTTGACTTTTACATAAAGATGAAAAAAAAATAGAAATCAAAAAGTGAAAAACATTGATAGTAGCGGAGGAACACTTTCTAAGACATTTGCAATGCTTATGCAAGATAATACTGTAAAGCTACAAATTTATATTAAAATATCGAAATATTGCAATGTAGAGCGCTTAACTAGGGTAGGTTTTTACTAAAAATTGATTGACCACACTGATTTTGATTTTGTATTATTAGTGCATAGTAATCGAGGTAAGGAATAATATACACTCTTCCACTAAACCTTTTTATGGTCATCGACAGTACGAAGAATAGAAACCATCAGGACGTTCTTTTAAAATTGCATATAACAAACATACATACTTACGTATTAATATAAACCGATCCTGCCACCACGATGTATATCATATCACTGTTTTATGTCTCCTCTTTTAGGCAAAGGACTGAGACCTGCCTTATTCTACAAGAGTTGAGGGAAGTTCCCAAATCAGAGATAATTTAAAGTTTGAACAACATGCTCCAATACACAGCGTTTGTAAGTGTGAAAGTCAAAGGTAGTTGGGGAGAAAGATAAAGGGAGTGTATTCCAAACTATACCAGCTGAGTACATGTAGGATTGAGCATAGCTGGTACGTCTGGGGTTAGACAGTTGGATGGAGAAAGGATGAAGCTGTGTAGAGAGTCGTGATGTACGAGTTCTTCTCAGTAGAGGAGATATGCGAAAGAAGACTTGAGAAGAGGTAACAATTGTACGGGTAGAGAGAGAGAGAGAGATTGGAGGAAGTTAGTGAGAGCAGGAGAATTGATAAGACGAAAAGCCCTAGACTCCATCTTCTTAAGAAGAACTATATGAGTGGATCCAACCAGTGGCTCAATCGGTAGAGCGACAGAATCACATGACAATGGCACGGGTTCGATCCCTAGTTCGGATCCTAGGCAGAAATTACCTAGAGAAGCTCCCCTCTTAGAATAGGACTATGCCCGTGAGGTGTGAACTTTTTTATATAGATAAAAAAACAGAAGGCATACTTCACACAGTAGCAAATGATAAAACTTTAAAGTGTTAGGAGGCAATGGGGCTGGTGTGTGTGTTGCTGACGGAAGTAGTCGTGAGGAGTCCCTTCATTAACAAACACCTATTAGAAACTTGTTATAGGAAAGAGAAGTGATATGTATTCTTCCAACTGAATCTACGAGAAAAAAAA
>JABUQX010022123.1:17500-32555 GCA_015478945.1 Trachelipus rathkii
GTAACTGATGAAATGGATGTGAGGGGGGAGGTGGAAGAACACTTCGAGAATCTGCACAATATTAACAGTAATGATGAGTGTTAGTGAATGTGTGTGGTTGTGATGTGCAAGAAGGAATAGGTATTTGGGGATGAGGTTATTTAGTAAGGAGGAGGTTAATGGGGTTAGCGCTTGAAAGTTAAAGAATGGTAAATCTGCAGGCTTAGATGGAATTACTGGTGAAATGATCAAGAACGGAGGCGAGATGGTGATTGAATGGATTGGAAGTTGTGTAACAAAACGTTTATGCAGGGTATAGTTCCAAAGGGATTGGAGGAGAGCGTTTAAGGGACCCCTTGTATAATGGGGTAAGAGAGGAGAAAAGGGGAAACTGATTAGGAATTATAGGAAAAGTTTATTGAGTGTTGTAGGGAAGTATATGCTGGATTTTGGTCGAAAGAGTGCGTCGAGTGACTGAGGGGACTGATTAGGGAAAGAGAACAAGTTGCGTTTAGGAGTGGTAGAGGATGTGGGATTCAAATCTTATATTGAAACAAATGATTGAGAAAATGAGGAGAAGAAGAATAAATATATTTAGGTTTTATGGATTTACACCAGGCGCGTATGATAGAGTTAATAGGGGAAGCTTTATGGCAAGTGTTAGTGATATATGGTGTTGGTGGTAGGCTTCTGAATGGAATCAAAAGTATGTATGACGATAGTGAAGCGTGTGTAAGAATAAATTGTGTCAATGTGATTGGTTTAGGGATTAATAGCGGAGTGAGACAGGGGTGTGTTATGTCTCCTTGGTTTATTCAAATGGGTATATGGATGGGGTTATTGAAGAATTAGAGGTGGGGGTGGCAGGGAAATGTGTTAGAATGATGGAGAATGGAGAGGAGTGGAGGTGCCCTACCTATTATATTGGGGATGATTTGGTTCTGTGTGGCGAGTCTGAAGAGAGTTTGAGAGGATTGGTGGAAGGGTTTGATAGTTTGTGTAAGTAAAAAGGAGGGTTTTGGAACAGTAAACGTAGATAAGAGTAAGGTTATGGTGTGAAGTGAGGACATCCTCAGTGTGAAGTTATGTTAGATGAAGAGCAGCGATGGTGAGCAGTGTCTGAGTTTAAATATTTAGGTATGTGTTGACGAGAAGGGAACGGATGATGCAGAGTGAGTAGGAAAGTTGTGAATGCAGGAAGGTGGCTGGTGCAATTAAATCGTTGTGAATGTAAAGGACAAGTCATTGAGTGCGCTAGAGTCTTACATGAGGGTATGTTGTACCTGTGTTATTGGATGGTAGTGAGACTATGGTCTGAATAAGGAAGTATAGATCTAAAGTTCAATGTTCAGATGGAACAATCTTAGGGGCATGCTAGGTGTGAGAAAAGAATTAAAGTGAGGAATGAACGTATTTAGAGAGTTGTGTGGTGTGAAGAAAGGGGTAAATGAGAAGATAAATGAAAGTATGTTGAGGTGGTTGGTCTTGTGGAAAGGATGAATGAAAGTCGGTTGGTTAAGCGGATGTTATAGTGGAGAGTGTGTGGGAACCGACGGTGGGAACCGAAGAGAAAAAAGTGGATATTGAGTCGGGAACGAATGTCTGAAGGAGAAGAAATGTGAGTTTGCAGAGGCGAGAATAAAGTGCATAATGGGAGAGAATGGCGGGGTTTTGTATGGGGGCATGTTTGGCCCACCGGGGCCAGGGGATGAACCCTTACATTGACGATTTTCCATAAGGAGGGTCCGTCGCGGTCCCATGATGCTCTAGGGGGGATTTTCTGTCTGCGACGAGTTCTCACTAATAATGGTACAGAGGGCGGTAAGGCTGGGCTTTCTTTTCGACGTTTGTAATGTTCTCCTACTGCTTTTCTTTTCCGATGCTTGTACAGCACCTTACCCCCAATCTTGCGGGCCAAAGAGGAAGGTGAAGAAGAAAGAAAGATATATATATATATAATATATATATATATATATATATATATATATATATATATATATTATATATTATTAATATATATATATTTATATATAATATATATAATATATATATATTATATATAGGATATTTTAATAATATTTATAATATAAATAATATATATATTAAATATATATAATATATAGATATATATATATATATATATATATATATATATATATATATTATATATATATATATATATATAATACTATATATATACCTATAATAAATATCATATATATATACATATATATAAATAATATATATAGTAATACTATATATATATATAAATATTTGTAACATTTCTTTAAACACTTTAGAAAATATTGCTGAATTCTGGTGAAGTAAAAGAAAAAACTGCTCACCAGTATTATGCGATATTTTTAAACGTTTTATCCTCAAATATATTTCCTGCTTCTGAAAATGGAAAATAATTCTCTGAGTAATATGGAGAGACTGGAAAAGGAGAGTAATCTTGCGGGTAGTACTGCCATGTGTTGGGGAATTTACTTTGTTCACTTTTTCCACCAATTTAAGGAATTCTTCTTTTCCCAGATTAAAAATGATTTTTCTTGTAAAAAAAAAAAAATTTCAAATTTCTTTAAGAATTTCACCTTTTGAAGAGCCACTGTGATTTTTTTTTTTCCTTTTTACCCTAACTGACTCGCTGTCACTTTCTTCAAACTTATAAAAAACAAAGTAACTTTGCAGTAATTTCTTTTCTTAATGCTCCTGATGATTTTGAGGTACTTGGAAAATCTAAGTTTATTGGTGTAGATAATGCTCGTTTCTGAAAATACTTGCATCGCCTGAACCTTCTTCTTTAGATACTACTATTATCACTTTCTACCTTCGCAATTATTTGCATATTTCTTCAAGCATCCAATTTTCTACTCAATTCTCTTATTTCATTAGAAATTAAAGTCATTAGTTATCTTGGTAACTTACTGCAGTATTTAAAGCAATTATCTTGTTTTGATATATGTCTTTTTCTTCCTTTTTATTCATAAAATTCTTAACCTCGATGTCTTCTTCAGCTCTTCTTTATTCTCTGCTGTCATCCTCAGAGTTTAAGAGATATGCATGGAGAGTCAAATAGGTTAGAAATAATTGATGCAAATAATTTGATTTTGCCTTATAGTGTTTCCGCAACCATGAAGAATGGCTTGCAAAACTCTTAGACAAATTTTTTCAAGTATTTGCCATTTCATTAGCAGTCAAAGCTCAAAATGATTAGTTGTTCTATAATATAAACTTGCAGAGGTCTTTCAAACATTCAATTCTTTCTAGAATCAAATATGCTATTCCACCTTGTATTTACATCTTGAATTGGCATAAGTGGGCTTGCAAGATGGGGATCCAAGTCTCTTTGTATTTTTTTAAGTTTGAAGTCATTTAAAAACTGGATTGATTGAAATGTGTACAAATATTCACTACATTTCTTTATTAAATCACACTGTTCTTTGAGAAAATAAGGAATCTTCAATAAATTGAAGTTTATGAATAAAACAAGAAAAACTTTGTGTTATCCGCTAAATTCAGTTCCAAGTTCACGTATATTTCCTCCATCTCGAAGGATCAAATGGATTATGTTAGGAGGAAGTTCCCAATTATCATCGGAATTTCAAAACTCATGTGATTTTAAATTCCAGAATGGAGAACTGGAATAATACTTGCATGGATACAACAGGTCATTTTTTTCAAACTCGCTTGGAAGCCAATGTCAGTTAAAGAAATTAAATGAGTCGTTTGGAATTATTTAGCTCTCTCTATATATGTAGTAAATGTCAGCCTTAGAAAACTTCTCAAATACTGCTGATCTCAATTTCCTGTATGAAATTGGTAACATTTCTCTACAAAATTTTTCTACTAGGAATAAGATTATTTTGGTTTAAGAAGATGAGCAATAAGTTCTATGAATCCCTTCTCTTGTGTGACTGTGAATTGGCTGGTTACTCATTCGATAAAATCATTATTTTTCTGTGATTGGAAGCATTGATATATATCAATCTTTTTTAGGGAGAAACTCTCCTCAAAACTCGCTTATTTCACGTCTATTGATCTTTTGTGGTTTCCCCTGTTCTAAAAATGCAAGACTCTCCTTACTTATTAAAATTTTGGACGTTCCAAGATTATTTCTTCAAGATGATTTTCCTATGTTTCATTAAGTTGGCGTTGTACTAAATATAAGATTTTATGTTGAAAGTTATATAAAATATATTTTTTTTTACATTTTATATAGTTAAAGGAAAGTTCACAAGAAATTCCGGTTCCAGCCGGAATTTTTTTTTGTGATTCCGGCAATTCCGGTTCCGGCCGGAACTGAAAATTTCAGTTCCGGTACACCCCCTAATAAATATATATATATATAATATATTATATATATATTATATATATATATATATATATATATATATAATATATATTATATATTATATATATATATATATATATATATATTTGTCCCATTTGAGAGTTCGAATCACTTAAAAAATTTTATAGACCATCTTAAACATCTATCAGTCCTAAACTTTACATGTGAAGATGTTAAAATCAAAAACTGGCACTCCTAGATGTCTTACTTTGTTTTAAAAGTGGTAGAGTCGAAAAAGAGGTAAATGTTAAAACTGCAGATAAAGGTTTGTACACAAATTATGATTCTAATATACCTGAAAGGTGTAAACTATCAATTATTAAAACCCAAATTCATAGAGATTATAAAATCACATCAACGTGGGAACTCTTTAACAAAAAGATGATGATAATAACTTAAGCCATAATTAATAATAGATATCCTCAATTTAAAATAGAAAAATGTTATTAAAAAAATATATAAATGACATTCTAACTTCAAATAAAATTTCACTTGATAGAGAATGAAAGATAACTTTTTACTTTACATCATGAAATTTGACAAATTTTTCCAGAGGAGGGCAAAATCTAAACATAATTGTCAAAGAACATATTAAGTCAGAAAAAAATGAGTCCATGTAAGAAGCTACTTACTACTTACTCTCTTTTTAGCACTCGTGATCATTGTTCGGAGGATAACAGAAGTTAAGGTGTGTATCAGTTTAATTATAAAGAAGTAGGATGTAATTCCTCTTATATGGGATACACAACTAACACTTTAAGAAGTGGAATTATGTAACACAGGTATAAACCCAGTAAAATGTGGGAGTATTATACGAAAAAACACAAATCCCCTCCTACGGTTTAAACTGCTAGTTGTTTTAAAATCTTATTTCAAATAGATGATTTCAACAACTATCTCCGAATAGTAGAATCCCTTTTTATTAATTAAAAAACTTAAGCCAGATATTAATGAGAAATTTAAGGAAATGAATGAGTGCTTGAATATTTGAGTACTTTGCAGGTACACTTATGAATCCCTGATAACATAAGTTGTATTTGCAAATTAATGTAAGCTTTTTTGATTTATTTTTAAAATTATTTATTGAGCTTCATTCATATTTAATTTCATAAAAAAAATTCTTATATTTTTATATTTTAAAATTAATTATTCGTAAACATTATTTTAGCTACATTATAAATAGCTAGTTAACCGTGATCATGCCTGAAGTATAACGGCAAAATATTTTAATAATATTAAGGGTTCAAACTTCTTTTAATTCTAGAATAGTTCTTAATAACTTGTTTAGAATTGTTTAAAAGAATAGAAAGAACTTGAAAAAGTATAAGTATTATTATTATTATTATTATTATTATTATTATTATTATTATTATTATTATTATTATTATTATTATTATTATTATTATTATTATTATTATTATTATTTTTAGTATTTGATTATTATTATTATTATTATTATTATTATTATTATTATTATTATTATTATTATTATTATTATTATTATTATTATTATTATTATTAAACTAAATTAAAGGCATGGACAAAAAGCAATAGGCAAAAATTTTTGATTCTTTTAATTTTATACTTTTTTAGTAATTGATTATTAGTATTATAATTATTATTATTTTTAATATTATTATTAATTGTTATTATATTATTATTATTCTTAATATTGTATTATTAGAAATTATTATTATTACTCTTATATTATTATTATTATTATTAATTATTATTATTATTATTATTATTATTATTATTATTATTATTATTATTATTATTATTATTATTATTATTAATTGTATTTTGTTATTATTATTATTATTTATTATTATTCTAGTATTATTTATTATTATTATTATGATTATTATATAATTATTAGATTATTATTATTATTATTATTATGATTAATTATTATTATCCTTCTTCCTCTTTTTCTTATTCATTTAATTCATAAATTCTTTTTTTTTCTTCTCTTAATTTTATTATTATTATTATTATTATTATTATTATTATTATTATTATTATATTATATTATATTATTATTATATATTATTATTATTATGATTATTATTATATTATTATTATTATTATTATTATATTATTATTACTATTATATTATTATTATACTAGGTTGTTAGGGCTAGGAACATTTCATATTATATAAGTTGTGTTAATTTATGATTTCTCTATTAAATGTAAATTTGAATATGAAAACGTATTATTAGTAAACGTATACTTCATATATAAGCTCAAGGGACGAAAACTTCCCCTTAGTAGCTCATTTCTCGTCTATGCATTTATTTTCATATTAAATTGCTATTTTTTAATGATAAGGATTATGTAATCCAAAACATGGACAAGAATAAAGTATTTTTGATTTTGATTTTGATTTTGATTACTGGTATTATTTTTGTTACTATTCTGTATTTATTTTTTTTATTATTATTAGTAGTAGTATCAATATTATTATTATTATTATTATTATTAATTATTATTATTATTATTATTATCTATTATTATTATATTATTATTATTATATTATTATATTATTATTATTATATTATTGATTATTATTATATTATTATTATTATTTATTATTGATTAATTATTATTATTATATTATTATTATTATTATTATTTATTATTATATATTATTAATTATTATATAATATTATTATGATTTTATTATTATTATTATTTTTATTATTTTATTATTATTAGTATTATTCATTTAGTATATTATTATTATTATTTTTATTATTATTATTATTATTATTATTATTATTATTATTATTATTATTATTATTATTATTATTATTATTATTATTATTATTATTATTATTATTATTATTATTATTATTTTATTCATTAGAAAACCTTATTAATTTAGCTTTTATTTTTATATTGCATAAACCCGTATAATAATACTTCATGGGCTCAAAGGACAAAAACGTCCCCTCAGAAGCCCATTTTCTCGTCAGTATATATATATATTTTTTTTTTTCAGTTAACACCACCACTCACGAGCAGCCCTAATCTAGGAGGGGTGTGCTCAATTTTTAGTCTGAGCAAGACGGAGTCAAGAAGAACAGCTAACACTCACACACCCGACCAGTGACGAACCTGGGTCTCTCGCTTAGTTGGGCGAGTGCTCTCCCGCTGAACTACCGGACGTTATTAGGTGTTTGATCCATTCATTCTTGACCTATGCGAAGAAAATCTTCGTACTAGCCGACTGCGCCGAATATCCATTCTTCATATGATCATGCATGTAGCTTTATCCAAACTTCACTGGCCAGAATTACATGATGAATTTTTACATTATTTTTCAAACAAATTTTAAAATAATTCAAAAGAACCGAGTTGAAAATTTTGCAGCTCCACAACTAAAAATTTTATCGAAATATAAAATGATGTTTCTTTCACTAAAGTTTTATAGGCAAATTTATTAATTTGTTAAATTTTCTTTTTTATTTCAATAATAATCTGGCCAGGACCACTGTCAAAAACATTCTCATTTTCTGATCCTGAGATTACTCAAGCTTTAGCTGAAGCTTTTCCATCTTTCAATCTTCAGGCTTCTTTTCTGGTGTGTGCTTTGGATTATTCTCTTTATTTTCTTCCTTCTATTTTTTAATACGTCCATCTTCGACGACAGTCGGATCATTATCATATGTTACCTTAATATTAACTAACTAGATCTTGAACAAATTTTTGGTTGCTAATTGCTTGTACATTTATATTTCGAAATGAAAATATATAAATCAAACAAACTTTCAAGCTTCTAAGTTAAATGCGAAATCATAGTTTTTTTCTTCTTTGGTTTTATAAAATAGTTTTGATAATACCAGTAAATTATCACCCACATGTTGGTAGTTTTTTCTTCTTATTTTAAAAAAAAAATAGTTTTGAATAGTTTCCAATAATTATTACCACACACATATTGGTTAGTGTTAATATTAGTAATTTCTCTAGAATAAAGGAAAATATATTTCAACAGATCTGTCTCTTTGAACGAATATATTAAAATAATTGCATCTTACCTAAAATACTGATAGCAGATACATACCGATGTTAGAGTGACATAAGCTACTGGAAGAGGTTTTGAACGAACGATTACCCATGAGGAATTCTTCAGGAGATTTGTTCCCTTTGAAAATAGAGCAAATACCAATAGCAGCGGAGAATATGAACATAGCAGCAAACACACAGTAATCAACAACACCAAACTGTGATAAATTATTTTCTTTAATCTCATATATATATATATATTATATATATATATATATATATATATATTATATGATAATAATAATATATATATTATATATATATATATATAATATAATATATATATATATATATATATGTATATATATATATTATATATATATATATATATATATATATATATATATATATATATATATTAATATTAATATATATATATATATATATATATATATATATATAAGATAATTATATATATATATATATATATATATATATATATATATATATATATAATATATATATATATATCTAAAATATACTATATAAACACCTATACGTGGATATATATGCTAAGATAATATGCTGACCGGACATTTTGCATACCGCTATAAGAAATTATTATAATATAAAGATATATATATATATATATATATATAATAAAGATAATATGCTACCCGCTACCGACATATGAGGATGTTATAAGAACTTTTAAGAGAAAACAAACAGGAACCTGGTTTGGCTGATGTGTGTTCGCCATTAATAAAAGATCTCAAACGCTTATGGGAAAAAAGTTCAATTCCTATTGTAACGGACCAACAAATATTACATAAGATAAGAGAATACCATAAAAAATGTAATATTAAGAAGCCTTTGAAAAGAGAAGGTAAACTAAATTCTTCGAAAAAAGTTGTATCATTTAGAGAATCAGCGGAGAAAAATATGTTCGATATTCATTATTTAAATGCAAGGACTTGCAAAATTAAAGCACTTGTAGGTGAAAGAGTTTTTTTTAACACATCAAAGGACATTTCGAAGAATGGTAATTGGAAATATTGACATTAAAGCAAGCAAATTGCTTGAAAAAAGATTGCAAAGCAAAGAAAAGGCAGCAGAAAGAATTCAAAACTTTCAATTGCAAGACAGTGAAGAAAAAACAGCGGCAAGACTTTCTACTGTACTTCTGTTATGGGACACATTTTGAATTCTATAAGTGCTTCTAATGAATATGAAGATACTGAATAATAAGCCATGTGAAACGAAAAACGCTATAAGACAAGATTCTCCTTCAACTTCGCAATTGAGAACTGAGCTTCCAAATCTAGCACAGGCTTGCGACAGGACTGGTGTTTCTGATAGAGCATCAGCAATTCTTATAAATACAGCTTTAAAAGATATGGGAGTAATTACCAAAGACGATTCTTCTAAAGTAGTCGATCGTAGCAAAATCAAAAGGGAAAGAATAAAAACCCCCAGTGACTTGAAAAGGAAAAATGAGGAAAAACACTCTTCATCGGGATATAGGATATACCTTGACGGCCGAAAAGACTAGTCTTTAATTAGGGTTAAGGAAGGAGAAAGGGTAGCAAGAAAGATCATAACAGAAGAGCATGTTGTTCTACTTTCAGAACCAGGATCAATATATTTTTGTCATGTCATTCCTATATCTAGCAATTCTCATAATATTAAAACAAGCATAATAACTTTTTAGAGAAAAATGTTGATCTTTCTAAGTTGTAAGCTGTTCGTTGTGATGGAACAGTGGTTAATGCAGGTTCTAAAAATGTATCATAAGACAACTTAAGTTTTTTCTTTGGAAGTCCTTCAAGTGGTTTGTATTGTTTGTTCATACAATGAATTCCATGTACGTCATCATTTCAAACATTGACGAAACTCCGGACCCAAAGAGCACTGGTGGACAATTTGAAAGTTAGGAATCTTGCGGAAAGATGCCTGCAATAGCTTTGAATTTAGATAGACAATAACTTTGCCTGTTATCGCCTTTGATGAACGTGCGCCTGGAATTCAAACGGAAAATATTTCACGGAAATCCAGGGAAAATTCCAGGGTTTAACGACAGCAAATAAGAATTTTGAGAATATATGTTTTAACGAAGACCATCGGGAACAGTTTTAACAAGTATGTTATTAGAGCGATGGCATGCGCCATGGTTTAATATTAAAATTCAGATCATCTGTCGGATGGAGTCAACACTTTTACAGCATTAATAAAAAATCGCGATTTCTGCCTGAAGAGTAAAGAGCATTATAGATCGAAAACATTGCAAAGAGACGCAAATCTTGGTCATCCCAGAAATATTCTGCTACCGAAGCCAAAAGCACGTGAGAAGAATGGGCTTCCAAGAATTTTAAAATGTAAACAAATAGCTAAAGTATAACAAAATGTTGGAGAATTTAAGATTCCTACGTTAAATTTCAAAGCAGACGACTATATAGATCTAATTGACTGGCATTCAGTTACACTTACTGAACCACCACTTACAGTATCTATTTCTGATAATGAACTTAAGGCGATGATTTTGGACGTTCCTGCTGAAATTGATATTTTAAGATTTCCATGCCATTCACAAGCAGTAGAGCGCTGCGTCAAATTAGTTACTGAAGCATCAGCCCCGGTGTGGCAACGGAGATGGATTCATTAGATTAAGAATAGCGTCTAGAATTGCATTACCCAAACACAAGATGGATTCGTTAGATCAAGAACAGCATCTCGAATTGCATTACCCAAATTTGAAACCAAAAGTCAAGATCTCCAAAGTTCTATGAGGCAATTATCCTAAAGGTTTAAAGACAAAGGGTGGGACTGTGGTGGAACCCAATATGCAGCCACCTCCACGTAGTGACCTCTGGATTATTTTCACACAGAAAACAAGCGAAGAGCTGCATGAAAAATTCATAAATCTTAAAATGTTATAGAGATTTCTGTGGCAAATTGGCAGCCAAAGATTACGTTGTAGGAAGTTCAAATTTCACACAGATGATTACACTTATAGGTAGCAACTTTTCCGCATATAGGCTAATAAATTGAGCTAAACTTTTTCAATGCAGGCTACTATACATGTCGGTCCCAAGCCATGATAAGAGGAAGATTATAATATATTATATATATATAATATAATATATATATATATATATATATATATGTTATAACACTATATATATATATATATATATATATAATATATATATAATAAATAATATATATATATATATATATATATATAAATAATATATATATATATAATATATATATATATATATATATATATATATATATATATATATATATATATATATATATATATATATATATATATATATATATATATATAAATATATATATATATACAAAGAGGATTTAAATTTATTAATATATTTATATATATATATATATTTATAAGGCTGAAGAAAGAGGGAGGTTTCAGGGTTCAAAATCGCCGAATTTTTCAAGTTGTCAAAATATCTTAATGACGTGAATCTCTAAATTTTAATTTTAAGAATAATTAATAGTCACAATTTCAAGAGTTTAGAGATTAGATTAATTGAGCATTTGACGGAATCATATCCGTAGGCATGTGAAGATTCTTCGGTTTAGTGACTTTCTGAAAGCATTAATGGAAAATATATGTCATATTTGAACAGACACTAAAGCCAGTAAATCAGTTAATCAGTAATCCAAAGCCACCCACCCCTTCCCTCCCCATCCTTATCTATTGATCTATTGATATATGATTCAAGTCATATTCGGTATAACATAACACAAAAACAAAGTGCAAACTATATAATCGTTAACATATAAATTTTTAACATAAACTATAATATACAATTGCATAAATAAACTCATCTCAGCTGCAAATATCTTGATTAGCAATTGGGGAAACGTAACAACTCTCCAGATATCTCATTTCTTAAGTTGTTATTACATAGTTGATTAATCGTTTCTTTGCTCGTTCGTCAAGATCTTGTTCAGCTAAAGTACGTATCTTAGCTGAAAGTTTAGATGTCATGGGACAGCAATTTCATTTAAAAGTGTCCCATTTGACAATAAAATGTTTAGCGTGTCGGCTGCCTTCCGAATTTTGCTCACTATCAAATGGCCATCCAAGACTATACGGAATCAATCAATATTATACTTTAATGTCAATATCGAAAGTATGAAGGTCTCACTTCATTCTCTCACAGAACGGCCGATGCCAGACAATATACCTCATTGACCAGGTAGCTTCATCAAGATACACAAGCAATAACGACCTTTATCAGCCCGCATACCACGGCTGTGATGTGAGAACCGTGAAAAAAAATCTACATGACTAACTCACAGCCTAGAACACACATCTTACGCCCATAGTTATACCACATAAACACATCCACCGACGAACTCATAAGCTAAGCTTCACAACGTCAGCATACTACATCATTACAAACACTTGATGCACAGTGACAAGACAAAGTGCTCTCACACAACTAAAACAATCTTCTTTAGGACATGCATTCTTATACCATGAAAATCATACATCATATCTCTGTTTCTAGTATGTGGACATTTGGGAATTTTGCAGGAAACAAATTGTAAATTTAGCTTTAAGATTTGCATTATGTGTACATATGGGACACAATATTATATATTATATATATATCTATTATATATATATATATATTATATAATATATAATAATATATAATATAATATTTATATATAATAATATATTATATATATAAAATATATATATATATAAATAATATATATATATATATATATATATATATATATATATAATATATATATATATATATAATAATATTATATATATATAATATATATCATATATTATTGACATTCCTTTTCTTCGTCGTTCGCGATGTCAGCTTAGGATGGATGTTGTAAATTTATGTTTCCGACTTCCTGCTAAGTGTCTTAAGGTCTGGTCTACGGGCTGTGGTTAAAACTTTTGATTATTAATATTTTAAAAAGGTAGATTTTGAAAAAAAACTGTTAAAATTATATGGTGTACAGTGTTTACCAAGAAAAATGTAAATTGATTACAAAGATGTAACTCCTCAGTTTCTGGAGAGTTTATATATATTAAAATTCTGTCCATGTTTACCAGGTCATAAAATTATAATCCTTGACGATTTGATGCATATATTGAAGGAGGAATATATCAGAAACTTCACGCCTTCTTACTTCATCATTTCAATGTCCAGCGCATTTTTTATAACTCAGAATATCTTCCATCAGAATAAGTATATGAGAGATGTGTCTTTAAATACACAGTATTTAATTTTGTCTGGTAAAAAAGAGATATGAGCCAAGTCAATGTTGTGGCTGCACAAATGTTCCTAACTTAGCGTAAAGAGCTCCTAAAGGTATAAAAAGAAGTTACATCTATACCGCACGGTTATTTACTATGCGAAATTCATCCTAAGAACATGCACAGAGTGTTGCTGCGTGCAAATATTTTACCTTACGAAACTGAAACGGTATACATACCTGAATAATGAGTACTCTAGTTGCAAATTATTTACCTCTTATGAGAAAATTTAAAAAACTGAAATCTTCAGAAAACGTAGGCCTGATCTGGGAAGATCAAAAAATTTGTCAATGTATAGCCCAAAGTATGCATAAATCTTATAAAAGGAAATATTCCTTTCAACAGACCTCAGAATGTAAGTTGCTCCGTCATATAAACAGCATTAAAAAACTCGCTGGTAACGTAAGAAAACTTAAAAATAAAAAGGAGCTATTACAAAAAGGTGAAGGTGCGTTCCTACCTTTACTTTTTTCGTCATAGCCCATTGATAAGCCATGTGGATTGCTCAATTGCTTCGGATAGATAAAGAAATAAGTAGAAACACATCACTTCAGGGTAGGAAGAAAAGAACAACAATCCATTGGTCCAAAAGGGATTAAGCCCTAAATTTTATTGTACTTTTTTAAGGTGGTTGTATGTTTGAAATTTAAAATAATTCTATAAAGCATATGTTTTATTATCCTTTATAATTGCATGTTTTAGGTTGTCAGTTTGGATTTTAAAATGTTCATAAACATAAGGTTTTAATATCATTTTTCAGTTATAGAATTGAATGTTTTTTTACATGGTTGTATTATTTGTAATTAAAAATAAAAATTCATATAAACATTCGTTTTTTATATCACCTTTCAGTATATATTAATATGTTTTTTTATTTTTAATGTCATTGTGAGTCATGGAGGCTAAGGAGGCGGTCGATAAATATTACTATGACATGAAACAGTTATGGAGGCTTTTCAAGATTCGCGTCAAAGTTTCCTCATATTAATAAAAAAGAATTGAAAAAAAAATATTAGAAGGTGAGGATGCTTTTAACTCTGCATTAAACCTTACACAGAAAATATTCCCTACACGAAAAACCATAGTCCCCACTTAGATAATGTTTGGCAACTTGACTTGACTGAAATGATAAAATATAAATCTTACAATGAAGGGTATCAATACATTCTTTTGTGATAGACGTATATTCCAGGTACCTATGGCTGAAGGAATTAAAAGATAAGTCCAAAACACTCTTGCGCACTGTAAAGAAGAAATTATAAATAAAATGGCAGATATCCTCAGAATGATGTGCAACAGATAAATTTACAGATTTTTAGAAAGAGTTCAATAAACAGTTACAAAGTATTATATAGGGTACTACAACACATTTTCTGTTA
>JABUQX010022124.1:15000-20000 GCA_015478945.1 Trachelipus rathkii
GTTTTCCTCCTGATTCTATTATTTTTATAAATAGCAATGCTATGAATCTGGAGAAAATAAATAGTAAATTATACATGATTATGAATCAAATAATGTGATAACAATCTTTTGCCTCTTAATGCACATTTTTATTGTCATTCTAGCTTCTTTATAGGGGTTTACATTTGTATTATAAAGTTACTCTTTATGAAACTAATATATATATATATATATATATATATATATATATATATATATATATATATATATATATATATATATATATATATATATATATATATATATATATATACATAAGTAGTATTCCTAACAGTTCGTCGGCCACCTAAGGAATGCATGCGTTGCTTGTTCTAACATATCTCTGATATTTTTACATTAACAGAGTAATATTTAACAAAATTTTATCATAACCTTGTCTAAATATCATACTGATCAATGAATATATGCTAACGTAACAAAGTTTTCACATCAATAAAGCAAACATAGCATCACCTGAACTACGAATATAACGTACACTCACAAACCTAACACATCTTAAACATGAATAAACAGTTAACATTAACAAACATCCATACTTAACAACAGTAAAGTAACTAACATTAAGCGCAGAACGTAACCTATTTACACTTTTTCTAACATTTCACTGATATTTTTACATTAACATAGTAACATTTAACAAAAATTTATCACAACCTTGTGTAAGTATCTTACTGATCAATGAATATATGCTAACGTAACAAAGTTTTCATATTAATAAAGCAAACATAGCATCATATGAACTAGGAAAATAATTAATAAAGCTTACATAGCATCTTCTGAACGGGACATATAATGTACAACGACAAACCTAACACACCTTAAACATGAATAAACTGTTAACGTTAACAAAGTTTCACAGTTAACAACAGTAAAGTAACTAACATAACATAAACATACAAAAACGTAACCTAATCACACTTTCTCGAGCATATCTCTAACATAACAATGTTAATTTTACATTAACATTGTAATAATTTTTACATTAACATGGTAATATTTAACAAAAAGTTATCATAACATTAGCTAATTATCATACTAATCATCGAATATACGCTAACGTAATAAAGTTTTCACAACAATAAAGCTAACATTGCGTAACTGAGCTAAGAAAAATAGTGTACAACGACAAACGCAATACCATTGATTCTTGTTTTGTTAACAAAGCTTCACACTTAACAACAGTAAAGTAACTAACATAACATACAAAATCGTAACCTATTCATACTTTCTCAAGCATACCTCTAACATAACAATGTTAATTTTACATTAACATGATGATATTTAACAAAAAGTTATCATAACATTAACTAATCATCATACTAATCAACGAATATACGCAAACGTAATAAAGTTTTTCACATCAATAAAGCTAACATAGCATAACAGAGCTAAGAAAATAGTGTACAACGACAAACCTAACTCAACTTACACCTGAATAAACTGTTAACATTAACAAAAGTTCTGCACTTAACATCAGTAAAGTAACTAACAGTGCATGCAATACTTTTTCAACCATTTCTTTAACATATTAACGTTAATTTTACATTGACACAGTAATATTTAACAAAAATTTAGCACATCCTTGTCTAATCATCATACAGACCTCCGAATATACGCTAACGTAACAAAGTTTTATCCAGACATAACGTAAAAATAAGTTCTTTGAATAAAATATCGTAGTAAAATGTAATAGTTTACAGATCCTAAACCATTAAATCAGTAAAGCAAACCAACCGTTCCCTCACCTCCCCTCCCACCCATCCTTCCATGATCCTGTGATCAGTTGATTCAGGTCACATTTCGAGTATCATTTCGGATAAACATAACATAAAAAATAAGTTCTTTATATACTTACCACCGAATATAGGGTAACGTAACATTGTTTTCACATTAATAAAGCTAACATAGCATTACCAGAACTAAGAATATAATGTACAACAACAAACCTAGCACATCTTACGCTCGAATAAACTACTAATATTAACAAAGTTCCATACTTAGCAACACTAAAGTACCTAGCACAGCGTACAAAACGTAACCAATCCACACTTTTCAAGCATATCTCTAACATATTGTTAATTTTACATTAACACTATTGATTTACGTCGCATTTCGAGTATCATTTCGGATAAACATAGCACAAAAATGAGTTCTTTATATACTAACCAGCGAATATATGCTAACATAATGTTTTCACATTAATCATATGTACAACGACAAACTTAACACAACTTACGTACTAATAAACAGTTAACATTAACAAAGTTCCACACTTAACACTAGTAAAGTAACTAGCATTGCATACAAAACGTAACCTATTCATGCTTTTTCCAAGCATATCTCTAACATATTAACGTTAATTTTACATTGACACAGTAATATTTAACAAAAATTTATAATAACCATGTCTAATTATCATACAGACCAACGAATAACTGTAAACATAACAAAGCTTTATCCAAACATAACATAAAAATAAGTTCTTTGAATAAAATATCATAGTAAATTGTAATAGTTTACTGATTTTAAAGCAGTAAATAAGTAAATCAAACCATCAACCCCTCCCCACCCATCCCACCATGACATTTTGATCTATTGATTCATGTCATATGTCGAGTATCATTTTGACTAAACATAACACAAAAATAAGTTTTTTATATACTAACCATCGAATATATGCTAACATAACAAAGTTCTTTACATTAATAAAGCTAGCATAACATAACCTGAACTAAGAATAAATGTACAACGACAAACCTACACCATACGCACGAATAAACTACTTCATTAACTAACTTCTGCAGTTAACAACAGTAAAGTACCTAACATTTCGCACAAAACGTAACCTATTCATACTTTATCTAGCATATCTCTAGCATATCAATGTTAATTTTACATTAACATCGTAATATTTAAAAAAAATTTAACATAACCCAGTCTAATCATCATACTGACAACGAATATAGTGCCAACGTACTTTTTTACATCAACTTCGTAATATTTAACAAAATTCATCATAACCTTCGCCCAAATATCATAATCCCCAACGAATAATTGTAAACACATAACAAAGTTTTAACTAAACATAACATAAAATAATACCCTTATCCTGACATAACATAAAAATAAGTTCTTTGAATAAAATATCACAATAAAATGTAATAGTTTACTGATTTTAAAGCCGTAACCGCAATCGGTAAATCAAACCACCTTATCCCTATAGTCCCCTTACTCCAACCCAATTGCCTATGATCTATTGAACTATTGATTCAAGTCATATTTCGAGTACCATATTTGGATAAACATAACATAAAAATAAGTTCTTTATATACTGATCTTACGAATATATGCTTACGCAAAAAAATTTTAGCATCAATAAAGCTAACATATCATAAATCCTGAACTAAGAATATAATGTACAAATGCAAAACCTAACACACCTCGCGTATGAATAATCAGCTAAAATCCTGAAAAATTCTCTACTTATCAAAGGTAAAATAGCTAATAGGTCATACAATATTTCCCACTTTTCTTGCATATCAGCAACAGGTAAAGCCGTATTATCTTAACAAAATCCCTAACAAAGTGAACAATCTATCAAAGATACCTATCTTGAACTAAGGAATCGAAACCATCTTCATCAAAAGGTCATTCGTCGAGTATAACATTTGAACTATGAATAAACGTAGACATTAGCAAAATCGGCAAACCTAGCATTACTCAACAAAAACTTATCCTTGATTAGGGCTCTGCCCGTGAGTGATGGTGTTTATTTCAATATATATATATATATATATATATATATATATATATATATATATAGAAAGATATATATATATATATATATATATATATATATATATATATATATATATATATATATATATATATATATATATACTATATGCATTTAAACCTGTATATATGTTGAAGATAAAGTCTCATTTTATTACTAAAATAAAAGTCTCCACAAAATATGTTTTTAAATAAATATTTTGATTTTTTTTTCATATTTGAAGCAATAATTTTTTTTTTATAAAATAATGAAATATTAATAAATAGAAAATAAAATTGCCTTTAAAAATTTTTAAATTTTCTTTCCTTTTTAATAAGATAGCGCTGATCAATATATATATATATATATATATATATATATATAATATATATATATATATATATATATATATATATATATATATATATATATATATATATATATATATATATATATATATATATATATATATATATATATATATATATATATATATATATATATATATATATATAAGAAGAAAAAAACAAAGGAGAGTGCCATAGTTTATTAAGGACGTTTCGCGCTATAGCTAAGCGCATCATCAGCTCTAAGTAAATAATAAATAAACAATGTCTATAATATTTGCGATTATATAAAATATATATAAAAATTATAATTAAACATATATAAAATTATTGAATATAAAATTACAAAAATTAAATCTATTAATAACCTCGTTTTACTAACCTTACATAACTGGATCAACCAAAAGAATGAATGAACAAGATAAGATCGGAACACTATTTATACCAAAATTATACATAGAATGGTTGGTTGTTTGGGACTTACTACACTTAAAAATCAGTATTTATAACAGTATAATAAAATGAAAATTATAAAAACATATATAATGAGAATTATTAAATTAAAATAAATTAAGTTTGATTGAAGATAAATCAGAGTTGAGTTCAGGTTCCAATTCTTGAATGTAGAGGCTCTCCAAACGTCCTTAATAAATTATGGCCATCTCCATGGTGTTTGTCTTCCTGTTCATCATATATATATATTTATAAAATATATATATATATATATATATATATATATTATATATATATATTATATATATATATTATTATATTATATATATATATATATATATATATATATATATATATATATATATATATATATATATATATATACA
>JABUQX010022124.1:45000-54478 GCA_015478945.1 Trachelipus rathkii
CATTAAACGTGGAGGACCTTAGGTTAATAAAGTAAAACATATTCTGCTGCACCTCTTACAGAAGATCAATTTTATCACGAACTAGTTGTATGTCAATAGAAATATTAAATTTGTTCCATTTTATAAAACTTATTACTAGAATAGTACTAAGGTGCCAAACCTTTAAACTTTGAATCGGGATGTTTTTACTAAAAGAACTTTTCATAGCAGCTACTTCATTTTTTAAAAGAAATAAAATATTGACGTACAATTATTACATTCGATATATATATATATATATATATATATATATATATATATATATATATATATATATATATATATATATATATATATATATATATATATATATATATATATATATATATATATATATATATATATATATATATATATATATATATATATATATATCTGGTTATTATGTATACCCGGTGAATCTCAATCGATAGAGCGACAGAGTCGCATGGCAAGGGTCCGGGTTCGATATCTAGTCCGGATCCTAGGTAGAAATTACCTAGAGAAGTTCTCGCCCTAGAATAGGGCTATGCCTGTGAGGTGTTTTATTTTTTGAAATGTAAATACTGTATTAATTAATTATTATTATTATTAATGTATTAATTATGTATTATTATGTATAAATTATTGTAAATTATTTAAAGTTTTTTCCACTGATTTTCGTTCATTTTAAGTTCATATTTTCAACAAAAATATAAAAAAAATAACTACGAAAATTATAACAATTTGGCTTCATCTCTTTCGTGTAGGGTGAAGAAGAAACACTAGCTGCGTTTCCAGAAGCCCGAGCGCAGCCCGTGTGCAAAATCGACTCAGAAACGCTTCGAATTTAAAAAAATTACATTAACCAATCAGAGAACAGGAAATTTGAGTACCTGGAAACGGCCGAGCGTGCCCGTCGGATCAGCTGACAATTGTAAACAATACTCTTATACTTATATTTATCTATTTTATGAAATGATACAATATATTTAGTATCCTTAATATAAAAGTTAACTAAAATATTAAAAAACTTTTGGCAAACCATTTCCGACACATGTTTTGTAAAGAAATTTGTTTGTAAACAAAGTATCCTTCCGCAGCCCGCCCGTTTACTAATTCCCCAAAATCGAGGATTGAACAACGGGCGCCTGACCGTGACGTTTACATGACGTAGAAGTGCGCAAACGGGCGCTGGAAACGATGCATATGCGCCTGTGTGCCCGCCCATGCTGCAGTCGGGCTTCTGGAAACGCAGCTACTGTCGAAATGGGTTTCAGATTATCGATATATGGATATCGTTAATAGTATTTGATAACCGATTTTTATCACGATTATCAATGATTCTATTTTATTGACAAACTGTAGGTAAATAATTAAAAAAAAAAAAAAAAAAAAAAAAAAAAATTGCTAGGCGATATTTTTAAGCAATATACAAAAATATAACTACGAATATATATATATATATATATATATATATATATATATATATATATATATATGACTATAGTTATATATATTTATATATATATATATATAAAAATATAGTATATATATATATATATATATATATATATATATATATATATATATCAAACCATCTATTTTAGATAAAACTTTATTACGGCAATGTAGATCCTAATAGGTTAGTTTGACCGTTTTAGGACGCTCCTAGTTCAGGTTATGACAAGATTTGTTGAGTATACACAAATTTACTGTGTATACTTATCAAAACTTATCATACCCTGAACTAGTAAGATCCTAAAACATTCCTAACCTATATGGATCAATATGCGTAGGCCCTTAAACCTTAACCTAGATGGATATACGTTACCAAAGTTGATCTACCCTTAGATATAGTTTGCCACACATGCACACACACACACACACACATATATATATATATATATATATATATATATATATATATATATATATATATATATATATAATATATATATATATATATATATATATATCAAACCATTTGTTTGGTAAACTTATTACGGCAATGTAGATCCATATTGGTTAGCTGAACGGTTTAGATGCTATAGTTCAGGGTTATGACAAGATTTGTTAAAATATACACAAATATACTGTGAATACTTAACAAAACTTGTCACTACCCTTGAACTAGTAGGTTCCTAAAACCGGATTCCAACCTGCATGGATCATCGATGGCACAGGCGTAAACCTAACCTAGATGGATACACGTTGCACAGCAATGACCTTAACCTGGTTTGACATATATATATATATATATATATATATATATATATATATATTTATATATATATATATATATTTATATATATATATATATATATATATATATATATATATATAGTATATATATATCGATAGAGATACATATTCCTCTATCGATATATCGAAATCGAGGCTAGGTCAGAGAGAAACTTTATTTACCATATATCGATAGAGATACATATCTCTATCGATATATTGTTCAAAGGTCAGACAGAAACTTAAGTTTTACCATATATATATATATTATAGTTATATATATAGTTATATATATATATATATATATATATATATATATATATATATATATATATATATATATATATATATATGTTGTTGTTTAATATATGTAATATATATATATATATATATATATATATATATTATATATATATATATATATATATATAATATATATATATATATATATATATATATATATATATATATATATATAATATATATATATATATATATATATATATATATATATATATATATATATATATATATATATATGGTATATGAGATAATATATATAAATATATATATATATATATATATATATATATATATATATATATATATATATATATATATATATATATATATATACATATATGTTTTATAAATATATATATATATATATATATATATATATATATATTATATATATATATATATATATATATATAGTTGTTATTGTTATTGTTATATATATATATATATATATATATATATATATATAACCTTTCTCTCCTTTTACTACAATAATCTTGTGCTTCTGCTAGTTCTCCTAACAGAACAGATTTTCCCGCCTTTTTGAATATCTTACTACTTCTCACGACTGTTTTTATCTTCTTCTCATTCAAATACTGAGGTCCTCTTTATTTAGGATTTCAATGCACAGCAACTGGAATGGTTTGTCTCTCTCATACTGATCTAGGGTGGAAAGAAGGGCGAATCATTCAACATTCTAAATGATCTCGAGTGAAACCAATTAAAGAACCTACACATTCCGGATCGTCCAAACCAATTCTTGAACACACTTGACCTATGTTTCACCACTAGTTCTCAATATAAATACACCATTCACTCCTATTGGTAAATCTGACCACTACCTTATATCTCTTAATTTTAACACTTTCTCTCCAACAGATCCATCCTGCCCTATGCGTTCTTTCCCGCACTTTGATCGAGCCGATTGGGGGGCCTTGAGTCGCTTCAACGCCAACCATAATTGGAATGACTGCTTTCACTCTGGTGACGCTCGGCTTCGCCAATAAGGTAGGAGCTGCAATCGTTGGGATGGGATGAGCAGGTTCATTCCTTCTTCGACTATATCCTTCCTCTCCTCATAATCCATGGTTCCTCGATCGTGCTTGTTCTCTGCCGGCCATTCAGGCTAGACAGTGCGTATCGGGGTGGAAAAATTATCATTCTCCTATCACTCTCGCTAATTTTCATTCAGCTAGAAATCATTGCAGGAATACTCTTCGACGAGCAAAGCGGGCTTTCGTCAACGAGAGTGCGCTAACCCTCCTTGGTTCTCCTACTGACAATTTGGTCGGTCTCTTGCCAAAAAATGTCTCTAACAATCTCTGTAAATCTGCCTTTTCCTGTTCGATCGATCTGATGGTTCTGTTGCCAATTCTCCAACTGAAAAGGCCAATCTCTCTTCTCGGCCTCCCATTTTCCCCTAACTCAACCCCGGGACGATTCTTGCTATCCCTTCCTCCTCCTTCTCCCCCCACGTGTCCCCATGCCTTTGCCTGTGATTACATTTGATCGGGTGCATGGTTCTTGGGAATCTATGAACGTGCTAGAAGACGGGTAGCCACCCGGATATTCTCCCGAGTGCTTTGCAGAGGGAGTGTGCTTCGTGCTGTCCCCGGCCTCTTCAACTATACTCTCTGAGAAAACCAATACTAGTACTCCCTCTGTGTTGAAGCACGCAATGTTCAACCTTATTCCGAAAAAAAGGGAATCCGCTTTATCCTCAAACTATCGCCCTATAGCTTCTCAGAATATACTCCAAGATCTTTGAAACCCCTTCCTCAACTCTAACTTCAACATCATCTGGAAAATTCTCATTCCCTCTTTCCGATCATTGTGTGCGCCGGGCGTTTGAGGTTCACTGGCGATATACTCTTCCTATCTTAACCGGATTTATATTCGCCTTAGGGAACCATTGTGGGCACTGCCCGGCATTTACTTGGTCATTCAAATAAATCCCACTCGTTTGGCACGCGTCGTTCTCCAAGCTCCCTCTCCTTAGTTTCCTCCTTCTTTGTTGGTACTTATGTCTAGCTTTCTTCAAAACGCTCAATAACGGCTGTTGATGATGGAAGACTTCTTCTTCTTCATAATAGTGGTGTCTCTCAGGGTTTCATGTCTTATCTCTCCCAGCTTGTTCCTACTTTCATTAATGATCTTCCTCACCTGCATATCTAACTCTATCCACTTATATGCCGTTGACTCGACCCTCTTCATTCTTCTTCAACTCATTTCAATTCTGCTCTCTCTTTACCTCTTGAATTGCCTCTCGTCTTAATCTTTCCGATTTTTTCCTCGCTGATCTGATAGATTACTTTGGGTGGGGTCGTCTCGGAACCTTGTGAAATTCACCTTTTTAAAACCTAAATTCTACAACTTCACTCTAAAACACCTTCTAACTTCTTCCTATCTCTTTCGACCGTTCTCTCGTCTCTCCTGATATAAACATCCCTGGCCTTAACATAAACAAAAAAACGTCTTGCAAACCCCTACACTGCCAAATTTGGTTGCTAGGGTACCCCAAAGAAACCGGGAGTTCTGTTTAGACTGTGACATTTTTTTCCCTCTTTCTCAGTTAATTCAACTGTAGAAGGGTCTTATCCGCCTCTTGTATGGAGTACTGATCTCATATCTGTTGGGACTCAGGTTTCACCCGGCTTTTGGACAGGATCGAGTCAAAGGCCAAAAGGCTTATAAACTGTTCTTTACTTTCCAGCTCACGCTTTTGACCCTATCTTTGCTGAGCAATGTTGTGCTTTGTCTCTATTCTATAGGTACCGCAGCAAGTGCTCGAGGGAAACCTACTATCACTCACGTACCACCACCTTTACGACGTCCTCGTAGCACAAGCGGTTCTGTATCTGCACACGAGTTTTGTGCTGATATTGGTAACTCCAGGCTAGTTCGCTACTGTGCTTTCTTCTTTCCTGCCACTTCTGTTCTATGGAATTCTTTTCCATCTTCTGTGTTTCCTGAGTATTTAATCTCCTCACATTAAAGCCTGCGTCTGTGTTCATCTGGGTAATTCATGCTAGTAGGTTAACTTTTGTGTGTACTACACCCCCTCCTTGAACAGGGCTCTGCCCATGAGTTGTGGTGACAACTGTAAAAAAATAATAAATATAATCTTTGTTTACCTAACCATATTTTATTATAACCTAGACATAAAATGCGTACAGTACTACCTATCTAGACGGATTGTCGATGCTGCAAACCTAGACCTAACCTAGATGGATTGTTGTCACTGGTAAACCTGATTCAACTGGATGAGTTTTGGTTTGAATCCAATATTATCATTGAAGCGAAAGCAATTTGAACTGTCATTTAGGGGATAATTTCATAACTTCCAGAATTCAAATCTGTCACCTTACAAGCTCTTTGTCCACATACAAGAATAGCCAAGTAGATGATGTTTCCTTCGGCCTCGTTTTGGTATATGTAATTTGACCTACAAAATTAAAAAAAAAAGTTTTAACACATCACCTATAATATTGCAAATTTTTTAACGCAATTATTGTTATTGTTTACCTGAGCCCATGTACTTTCTATAGTATTTGTGAATTCCTGTGTCCTCGTCAACAAAAATGATGGAATGATTCACAGTTAGGTGCTTGTAATGCATATCTTCCAGATCCTTATAGCCTTTCCATGCATCTGACAAATTAGTTGTGCCAACCTCTATATTCTCCTCAATAAGGGAACGCAACGTTTCACTATCCCGCTTTTCAACTGTGACCAGAAAACATTCTCCCGTGCCTCTTTCAACTCCTCCAAACACCCACTGACTTGCCACATACCTTCCTCTATGATATTTCCTTTTAGCAAACATTGATTCATCAACCTCTATGACCTTCCCAACGCCACCTATTTTCTTAGAATTATTGAAACATTCTTCAATACAAACGTCCCGGCAAAAATTGAACCAATCTATTACTGTCGGTTCACTAACATTTAAATACGTTACTACCCTGCTAACTCTTTCATTATGTACAAAAAAATACATAATTAATAGAGCATCACTATATGATATTCTAATATTTGCAAAAAAAGAAATCTTTTGAAGAAACTGTATACTTTGACCCACAATTCTTACTATTACAATAAAAATAAAACTGCTGTTTCTTACACTTTTCACAAAGCTTTTTATCTAGTATTAATCAAAAACGTTGCAATAAAGCTAAAACTGTAAAATCATTTTCACATATTTCGAATAAATCTTTCAAATTCATATTTGTAAATAAACACGGAACACAACTTATGTCGACCTATCCGAACAAAGCATAAAAATGTATGCCGTATCCTATATAAAAAAATATATATTTTGGTTTTTACTGTTCCAATCATGCTTTTATTCTTAAATAGCTTTCCACGATACTAATAAGTTAAATATCGATTTCGGGTCAGACAGAATCTTAAGTTTATATATATATATATATATATATATATATATATATATATATATATATATATATATATATATATATATATATATATATAATATATATATATATATATATATATATATATATATATATTATATATATACATAGTTATATATATATAATAATAATATATATTATATTATTATATAATTATTATATAATATATATATAAAATATATTATATTATTATATTAAAACATATATAATATATATTATATAATTAATATATTAATATATATATTATTATTTTATTATTATATATATATATAGTTAAAGTTATGATATATATATATTATATTATTATATACATATATTACATATATATATAGTTAATATATATTATTACATATATATTATTATATTTATATATATTATATACATATATATATCATATACATATATTATTATTATTATTATTAGTTATATATATTATATAGTTGTTATATATATATATATATTATTATTATTATATATATATATATATATACATATACATATTATTATTATTATATATATTATATAATATATATGTTATATTATTATATATATATTATATATTTATATTATATATATATATATATATATATTATTATTATATATATATATATATATATTATATATATATATTATTATATATAAATATATACATATATATATATATATATACATATATACGATTATATATATATATATATATAAATGAGTTATTATTTCAATTTTTTTATTCTATTACGTAAAAAATTTCGCTTGAAAAATTTGTATAATTGTCTATTTTTGACCATAAAATTTTGTCTATATAATCGAATCGTTGATAATCGTGAAAAAATATCAGTTATCGAAAAAAATTAATGACATCGATATATAATAATCAGAAAAAAAGCATCGATAACATTATCCCCACAAATAAGGCGCTTAAAATTTTGGAACGTTATTTCTTTTAAAAATTTTCTTTAAAAATATATATACATAAAATGTACTAATATCGGTAGAAAAAACTTCAAACAATTATTTAAAACCATTTTCTTAAATTAAATATTTACATTTTCAATAAAATAGTTCACTGATTGGGATTCATCTGAATTCTTTAATTACTTTATTTTATATAGCATATATAGCAGCAGTATGATATTATTATTATTACATTATTATAAAGAGCATATTATTATTACATATATACATATTATGCTGGTTAGTATATTATTACATATATATATTATTATTATTATTAGTTATTACATACATATAAATATATATACATATAGATATTATATTATTATTATTAGTTATTGTTATTATATATATATTATTGTTATTATTGTTTGTATATAGTTATATATATATTTATATTATATTATATTATATATATTACATATATATAGTTGTTATTGGGAGCTATTGTTATTGTTATTGTTATTGTTATTGGTTATTACTATTATTGTTGCTGGCTATAAGGCTGCTGCTTTGCTATTATTTCCATATTACATATATATATATGATATATATATATACATATTATTATATATTATTAGCAAAGATATAGTTATATATATATTATATATATATTATATATTTCACATACATATTATATATATATACATATATATTATTATTACATATATATTATATTACATATATATTATATTATGATACATATTACATATACACATTACATATATATAATGTTGTTGTTATATTGTTATTGCTGGTTATTATTATTATAAGCATATATTATTATTATTATTATTATTGGTTGCTATTACATATTGCTATATGTTACTATATATATTGTTATTATTATGCTATACATATAGCTGGTTATTACATTATATACATATATTGTAGATTATATATATATTGCATATTATTATATACATATTATTATATTATATATATATATATATATTATTATTATTATTGTTATATATATTTATTATATATATATTTATTATTATATATTATATATTATATTATATATATATATATATATTATATTATTGATACATATTATATATATATTATTATATATTATTACATATATATATTATATATATTATTATTATTAATATTATTATATTATGCTATATACATGGCTGGTACATTATATATATACATATATATATATATATATATTATTGTTGGCTACATATATATATACATATATATATATATATATATATATATATATATTTATACATACATACAAGGCTGGTTGTTGATATATTAATATTGTTGTATATATAGTGAAATATATATATGTATATATATACATATATATATATATATATATATATATATATATATATATATATATATATTTATTATAAGTTAAGGTTATATGTATATATTATTTATGATATGTATATATATATATATATATATATATATTAAGGTTGGTTGCTACATATATATTATTTAGCTTAAGCACGAAAACGCGAAGCTTGTTTAATGATAAATGCGAAAACGGTTAAACACCCAATCTATGTTATTGTGCTTACAAC
>JABUQX010022125.1:0-30000 GCA_015478945.1 Trachelipus rathkii
GTCTTTCCAGGCGACACAAGATATGGTGTACGGTATTTATTTGTGATCAGAAGAATACAGAAGAATGCAGGTTGAAATATAAAGATACAATATTGAACACATGATGCATATGAAAAGGGCATAAAGAAACAGTTAAAAAAAATGCAATTTAAATTCATACAAAATATCACCAAAACCCTGCAGAATTACAACTGTAAAGAACGATATCAGCAGATCACACATTAAGATACTTTTAATAAATAAAGAAGCTTTCAAAGCAGAAAGAAAGTAAATAGAGAAATCAGTCCATGAAGAAGGTTATTGAAAATAATTTCTTTATGTAGTCTGTTATTTATCCTCCTGGCTTAACGAGGAAAAGGACAGGCAAGATGGAGAGATTATCGTGAAATAACGCTCATGTTGGACACAGTAGAATTATGAACAATAAAGCTTAAAAAGAAATAAAACTGTTAAGAAGAAAATAACAGAACAAAATTGATAGATGATAAAAGTAAGCTCATCCAAAAGGGATAGAATGAGCACATCAGTCAACTGTCTGGTTCCAATATGAAGAAAGCCTCTATATATATATAAATAAAGATATATGAGTTTTCTTCATATGAAAACCACTCAGTATTATTCAGCGGATCAACTAATCTTAAAGACATGGAACCAGGTAACAGTACATCACAGCTTTATACATCGATCAAATATAAATTGATCAGGAAGAAAGGAATGATAGATTTAATACTTAAGGCAACATGGAAGAAACATTTTTGCCAAGAAGTTCAACAAGAAATTACAGAATAAATAGAATCATCAGAACTTACCAATCTGAAATTGGACATTTGTTGAAGGATACTAGAAAGTGCACGTTCAACTATCCAGATACATTGCTTCAAATGGAAGAAGAATCGAATAATAACAAGAGAAGTTTATAGCAATAAATCTTAATTTCGCAAATATCTCTTACCGATATATTTCAAAACACATACATATAGGAACTAACTTTACAACTATTTAATCTGATAAATTTTTAAGAATATAAGGAAAGATATAGATGGATTCAGGACAAAGGTAGTTAGACCAGTAAGAGAACCTGTGTATCCATAGTAATGTAAAGTCGTAACATCTTTAGGAAAGAAAAGATAGAACCATTGATTCGATATTTTAAAGCCATAAGATGACAGCAGTAAAAGTTAATGTTGAACAAGTAGAAGAAAGAAAACAATTTTCTTTGAAAACCATAATAGTTAGAAAACTAATCAATGAAGGAAATAATTTTAGAACATAACTTTAGAAGAAGGAAGTGTGATTCTGGTAATAGAGAACAAAACAGCTGATACGAAGAGCAAGATCGTTCAATACCGAAAAGATGATTTACAAAGTAAGAACATCCTTAGAAATTAAACAAGTAAGTTTATACAACTTCAAAGTTTGGGGATTCTAATGAAATTAAATTTAGAGTACCGAAAGTTTGAAGTCGGATATAATTTAAAAGGCATCATGTATAGTATAATCAGTTTAGAAACAAGAGTAAATATAAGTAATATCTTGTAATTTAATAGAGAAGAATTTCTTCTCTAGTCAGAGGATTAGAGGTATACCTCACTCAAGAAAAACATTTAAAAGTGTACCATTAGGTAAACATTAGAGATTCAATTATAACTTTTATAGTGAAGGTACTATATTTATATAATCTACTTTAATAAAAATTTTTTTTACAAATATCAACCATTTGACATCACTAAAAGATTATCTGTTTAACATTTTTTTTTTTTAAAATAAATATCAAACGTAAAAAAAAAAAAAAAAAAAAAAAAGGATAAAAATTTTAAAGATTTTTAAAAAATTTATCTTTTAATTTTAAACGTAAATATGAGTGATAGTTTGAATGAAAATAATATTTGAATTTTAGTCTAGTGTAAGTCATAATGACCAAATAAATTTCATTTTTTTCAACGTCAAATATGATCATTAAACACGATGACACACATCAAGTTTTAAATAGTATGAACATTACATTGTCACCACTAGCTGATTTTAACGTAACACATTAAACTTATATAAGATTGCATACAAAACAAGGTTACAGACTTATCATTAGTCATTACAAATTACTCATAATGTTAAAATATATGAGTGAAAGAGTTAACATGTCACATGTCAATACATTAAGCAAAGCAGTTAAAATGAGCTAACGACAGTAAAGCGTAAAACAAAAGCAATAAATCCCCCCTTGGTGTTACGGTCCACCCTCATGATTGATTTACGTGATTTACTGTGTTTAGCGTATGTAATGTTAATAATAGTATGAGTTAACACAGTTATTTAACATAAATGAGCTTAAAGCAAGTAAAGCGAAAGTTAAAAACAGTAAGCAGAAGTCATAAAGCGTAAGCAGAGTTAAGAGTAAAGCGCAAAGTTAAGCAGTAGAAGCAGTAAAACAAAAGCATAGTAATACCCTTAGGTGTTTAGGTACACTCTATTGATTTAAGATTACTGCTTTAATGTATGTAATGTATGAGTTAACAGTAAATTTTGGGGTTTAAAGCAGGGAAACCCTGTGAAAACTGAATGAACAGTACAAACAAGTTAAAAATCCCTGTTGTTGTTAGGTAAACACCTCTATGATTTACTTGATTTTACTTTTTACGGTATGTAAAGTTTATGTTTTTAATAATGATTTGTACAATTGTAGTAATAAAATGATTATATTCGACATCTTGATTTTTTTTCTTTACATTAATTTTTAAAATTGATAATTAAAAGTATTTAAGTAAGTATTAAGTAAAAATTGTATAATTAAATATATGTGTTAAATATAGGTCTGTAATGAGTTTCCGTGATTTAGAACTTCATGAAGAATGTTTTTAATAAAAATGTTTAATATGAAACTTTAGTTTACGATGAAAGCAGTTGTAAAGTGTATGTTTTTAATGTTTAAGTATGAAATAAAATGTATGACTCTTGAGTTATTATTTTCATGTCGCGCGGGATATTTGCGCCTGCGGGCAACACGCGTGGGCGAGGAACGGGGATCGGCTGCCAGCGGGCGCCCCCGGCGGGGGGGGCGGGGCGGGAAGTGCGGAGGACAGCGGGCGGCTGACTGGCTAGGAGCTGAACTCAAACGCGTTGAGAATCGAAAACTTAATTGTACGCCATAGTGCGTCAAAACGCTGAAAAAATATTCACTACTTGATGAGGTAGTTGAAGGTTAACAGTGTGTAGGACTAACGTTGCAAGGGTTACGGTAATTTAAGCCTATAGTAGTTGTCCTTTGTTTGGGCATTTTTAGCCAACGGTTTACTGTACATCTTGCTAGAGAGGCATAGTGAGATGTGAGACATGTAAAATGGGGATAAAAGGTTAAATGTATCGAAAACTTAAAAATTATAAAATTACCAGATAAGTGCCCGACATAATAAAATAATGGATAAACTTTAAGAAGGGAAAATTTATAAAAAAAAAGGATTTAGGTAAGTGACTGAGTAGTTGAAAGTGGCACTAAAGAAGTGCAAAATATATCAAGATATTAAATCTTCTAAAATTATATTGCTGCCGCATGCCATGAAATTATATGAAAATTGATAGAAAAGGTTCAGAAAGGATTGTTGATGAAATCATTAAAAATATATATCCTAATTGAGGTAATAACTTAACTGAACCTACCTCAGAGACATTAACAATTCAGGTAAGGTTTAAATAAGGTCCAGGCAAGTAGATAAATTTAAGAAGTCTTTAACTATACTATACCTAGAATGTCAACTCTTAAAGAAAAGTTAAAAGTGCTAAAAACCGAATTTAGTATAAGTTGCCGTCTTAACATGAAAAAGCGGCTAAAAAATGTCTTGAAGGAGTGATGAGTGAAAATCGTTAAATATATACACAAATGATAAAAATGCCGAAAACGGGTTAAAATAGGCTCGGACAGAACGTGAAATATACATAGTGAATAGAATAAGAGGGCGTAGGGAGACCCCTGTGCTAGCGGGGTGAAAGTACAAACATACACCTACCTGCACCCAAATACATACCCCTAAAGGCGGCGAACGTATTGAAAAAGGGCCCGGGCAACCCATTAAAAAACGCGCATACATAAAGTGGCCAGGAGGTAGACCTGAAGTTAACTAAAAAGTCGCTTAAAAATATGCCTAACCGCCTATCAGTAAAGCAATTAGCGTGACTCAAAACACGTGTTTTATCTAGTCACTGCAACTTATGTAACCTTACTACTTGTAACCTTATTTTCCGTACGTTATATATATATATATATATTATTATATATATATATCATTATACTTATATATATAATATATTATTAGTATATATCATATAATAGTATATATATATTAATAGTATATATTTATATATATATATTATATATATATATATTTAATGCGGAATGCTTCCCCGTTGACCTAAGCCACCAGTGCACTATATATTATATAATAATATTATATATATATATTATATATATATATATATAGTTAATATATTATTATATATTATATATATAATATATATATTATATGTATTATATATATTTATATTATATATATATTTATATATAAATATATATTTATATATATATATTATATATTTAATAATATAATAATTATATATACTATATATTTGGTGCCGAGATTGAGTGTTCCTTTTGACCTAATATAGTATATATATTATTAATATATATGATAATATAATATTTATATATAATTATATTAATATATATACTACTATATATAAATAATCATATATTATATCATTATATTATATAGGTACGGCACACGCGAGCAACACATACTACTCCACTTGGCTGTAAATTAGGATACCTTTACTCCATGTTTAAGAGAGTTACACAATTCACTAGTCATTCAAGATCTTGTATGCGAAAATAAACAATCACGTATCAAAGGTTTCGCCATCGATCCTTGAGAAAAACATCCTGAGAAGTTTCCAGTATTCTAATATATTATATATATATTAATATAATATTATATATATATATATAGTATTTTTTATTTATATATATTTTTATATTTATATAATTTTATAATATATAATATATTATAATATACATAGATATATTATTATATATATCTCGTATATACGGATATATGTATATATTATATATATATATATTTAAATATATATATTTATATAATATATATATATATTTATATATAATTATATATTTATATATATATTATACTTATATATATATATATTATATATACCGTATATAATCTTCTTCAAATATTTCAAATCTTCTTTTTGTTTCATTTTTTCATAAATTCTTTTTAAAGTTCCTTTTTTTTCTGTCATTTTTATTAGTTATTAGAACTTTATTAGTGATGCCCACGTATAAAACAATAAATGTTTACTTAGTTTTTTCAAGTTCTTTTATTAATTTCCGTAGTTGTCTTTTTTATGTTGAGAAAAGTATGCTCTCAAACAGTCGCTAAAGATGGTATTGCCACCTTTCTTCACACACAATACACCACACAACATGCGCATATTATATATCTATATATATATACTATATATATATTTATTATCATATACTATAATATATATTTATATATATTATTATATATATATATCTATATTATTATATTATATATACTATAATTATATATATATAATAGGAGTTGACATTAAAAAAAAAACACCCAAAAACCCACCAAAAAAAAAATTTATAAATTCACTTAATAAATCCAAGAAGCCAGCTGCAAGTGTTTTTTATTATTTTTCTTAATTCTAGCTATTACTTTCACAATTTGAGAAGATATTTTTTAAAGTTACTTAATATGCATAATAGCAACTATATTTTGTTTTAATTATGAGTCTCAGTGCATTTTTATTAAAGGATTTCATGATTACCTTTCAATATTTTTGCATTATGGAATTTAAAATTTATTTTTAATTTATTACATGAATTCATTTTATTAAACTCACCCTGTTCTTTTCCAAAATACTAAGAAAAAACTTTTCGCAAATACGTTAAAGTTATTTCTCTTCTTGGTTATAAATTTGCCACCATATATTTTGAATTCATTATATTTTATATAGTGTGAATAAACTATAAAACTAGTTTGTAAAATTAGATTGAAGTTAGTCAGTGATGAAATCACAATTTCCTTATAATAATTATTTGACTTGTCTTAGATATCTATTATATCCTTACAGTTTTGATTTTTTGACCCAAGTGCTTTTCAAACTTTGACAAGCAAGACCAAAGTGAGAAAATTCTTTCATTTGATCTAAATGGATGAGGCTGTAATGGAAAAGGATGCAAAAAACCGCACAGCCCGTCTGATAACTTTTTTAACCAGTTCTTTTTTTCAAATTATAGATAAGTATTCCGACCATTTATCTGGGTTACTTTGATGAGTCGAATTCTGGCTTTGAATATGGGCTGGAGACTATACAAGTTAATCCTTCTAACCTGTAAAGTCAATTAGTCCACAAAGTATTCAGGATATTTTTTTAAAAATTTAACTTTTATGATTTCAGTTAATTGACCTAAATGATACATGAAACCATCATTTTAAAATAACTTTTAGTTTAATTGACTGGACCTGAAAATCAAGTATTTACGGAATACAGTCTTACAGTTAATTGAGGCCGTGAAATGGACATGTAAGTTTGAGTTTTAAATCACTGTGTTGCACTGCTAGCCAGCTGTTTCAGTCCTGATCCTGTGTAGGCTAATTGAATCAATCGCTAGTTGCAGAGGTTTAACTGTTTTTTTATTTTTTTTTTTTTTTTTTTAAAATGGCCCAAATTCCAGGGTTTTTTAGGTAAATCGAGTTTTTCTTAAAAACCTGGGCAATGGATTAAAACCATCATCCAATCAACAATCCAATATATATTTATATAGTATAAATATAGAAATATAATTATATATAATATATTTATTATTTATAATATATTTATTTATATAATGTATATTATAATATATATATAATATATAGTATATAAGTTGTAATACCAAGTAATATTTATGTTTTCAAAGTTAAAGAATTACATAGCCTTTTCATACTACTGTGTACCTGTTACACTCTTTAAATAAAATATATATAAATTATTTATATATATATAATATATATATATATATATATTATATTATTTTATATATATATATTTATTTTAATAATATATAATATATATATATATAATTTATATTATATATAATATATATTTTATATATATTAATATATATATATATATATTACAGGGTGATTCAAAAGACTGACAAACTTGGAGGGGAGATTCTCCACCGAAATGTAGCAAAATGAATTCTTGGCAATATAACTGTTAACGTTAGATCTTGGAGAATCAACGGTTTGAAGTACAGGTCTGAAAGGCGTACAGATTTTGGCCTTCATACGCACACTTTTCACGATGGTCTCGTTGTGAGTGAAAAGATCTCGATGGCAATGGTTTACACGTGGGGGCATACCTGGTGAGCGATTTATGTGGTTCGAAAATGTCCACTGTAAGATACCAACTGGGTTGCCAGTTTGAGTGCATCACACCTCGGCGGAGTCTGTTTCAATTGTGGCACCAAAGTGGCTGCTGAGCTACAACTCGTGACTATTATATAAACAAAGTCACCATAATATATAATCATATAATATAATATATATAATATAATAATAATATATACTATAATAATATAATATAATATAATATAATATATCATCAATATAATATAATATAATAATAATTAATAATGACAATTATAAATTGAATATAAATATAATAATATATATTAATGTGAATAGGCCTATATATTATAGGAAGCGTATTACAGGAAATGCTCAAAGTGGGCCTTCCTGGAAGCTATGGCAAGCGGTTATTCGCGCTTGCCATCTTGATGACGCACGCCTCCGAATAGAGTTCTTCTGCACGTTCCAGAGAATGCTTCGTAGGTTATAGGCTGTGCGTACACGAGAGTTTTGAGAACCTCTTAGGTAAAGGTCCAGTGGGTTGAGGACATGCGAGAGTGCTGGCCATGATACAGGACATCCTCTAACAATCTATCTGTCTGGGAATGTACCGTTTAAATACTTTCTAACAGGCATGCTAAAGTGGGGAGGAGCTCCATCACGCATTATCCACATGGTTTGTCGCACACGAAACGGGACATTTTCGGGAAGGGTTGGGTAAGGTATCCTTTGGAATTGCAGATAGCTTTGTTTATCCAGGGAAGGAGGAAGGACATATGGACCGATAAGATGGTCCCCAAGAATACCTGCCCATAAATTAATGCGAAACTGACGCTGATGCCTTGCCTGCAAGACTACATGTGGAATCACCGCAGACCATAGGTAGGTGTTATGAAAATTTGTACCATCTGTACCGAAGGTAAGTCCTCATTTGGTGATAAGATGGTATGTTCTGAGAATTTAATACAATTTTTGTATAGGTATGACCCAACCGATATTTATTTGTGATTGCCGATATTTAGCTTATGAATTAACACTATTATTCTTTAGTATAAATCCTATTAATAGTAGATGTAGTAACTAGTAAGTTAGATATTTATTGGTTAATATATTTATTATTATTTATTATTTATTTATTGATTTATTTAATATTATTATGTTTATTATAATTATATTATTATTATTTATTATTATTATTTTGTATATTATTATTATTCTTACTTATATATTATTTTAGTATTATTATTACTACTTGTTAAGTGAGCAATATTTACACTGAATATTGTACCTTATTATCGGCCTGTAGCCTTCACAACCTCATTGGTAGCACACAATGAAACAGACTCTCCCGAGTGTGATGCACTTATTCTGGCAGCCCAGTTGCTGCCTTTACAAGTGGTTCTTACTCACTACATAAACCCCGCATCACCAGGTGTCCACCCCACGTGAACCATGCCTCGTTAAATTTCCTTGGAGTCTTATCACTCATCAAGCATGTCCATTTACGGCAAGTGTGATTTCGAACGTACGTTCCAAAGCCGTTTATTCCCTAATCCGTTGCGTTTATAGGACTTATGCATGACATTTTTGCTAACATTATTGATGGGGAATCTCCTTCTCAGTTTGTCAGTCTATTCACAGATTAAATTTAAATAAATTTAATTTAATTAATTTTTAAGAAATTCGTCTTAAGGCATTGTATAATATATAATATAATAATTATTAAAAATAGATAATAATAGATAATAATAATAGATAAAATAATAATTAATCAATAATTAAATAATAACTAATGAATAATAATAATAATAATATAAAATATTAACATGATAATATAATAAATTTAATAATAATAATAATAATAATTAATGATAATATTATATAATAATAATAATAATATAATAATAATATAATAATAATAATAATAATATATATATAATATATAATATGGTCAAAACTATATGGAAAATATTATATATATAATCATAATAATAATATAATATATTTATAATAAATAATAATTAATATAATAATTGAATAATAATTGATAATAAAATAATTAATTTAATAATAATAATATACTATATATAATATAATATAATAATAATATAATAATAATACATTAGATATATATAATAATATAATAAATAATAATAAGAATAATATTAATATAATAGATATAATAAAAATAATAATGATACATTAATAATATAATAATATATAAAAAATATATAATAATAATAATATATAATATTAATAATATTATAATTAATAATAATAATAATATAATATATAAGAATAAGAATAATACGAATAATAATAATAATAATAACATTAATTATATTGAATATAATCATAATAATAATAATGTATTATATAATAAATAATAATAATAATAATATAATTAATAATATAGATAATATAATAATATAATACATAAATATAATAATAATTATTGTTATTGCTAATGTACCACTACTTGTACATATTATAGTATTAATACTAAGAATAATAGTCGGAATGATATTCATAATGAATACTATATAGCTTACTCAGAATAATTATCGGTGTGTTCATACCATGAACAAATCTGATATATCTCAGATCGCACGCCTGACATTGCCGCTCGTACAAGCCAGTAAGCTGAACATATCGTATCTCTTGAAACTCATAGGTTATGTGAAGGTAGTAGAGACGTAGAATTCTAGTACACGTATTTTCTCGAAGATCTGGCGGTATTGTTTCAAGAACGGCTGGAAATATCATTACGTATGGAAGAGCTAAAGACGACGCTAGTTGAGGCCCACAGCGGTTGATATTCGGGATTCATACCAGATCGAAGACAGATAGGTTCACTACAGCGTTCACTAGTATTTATCGACGATTGTGCGATCTAGGCGATTTGCAACCCTGTTACCGACAATCGAAGCGACCACTTGTGGTTGCGTTACACCTGCAACAGCGAAGAAACGTGTTCTGCACCGTTGAGTTGCAAGAGACCCTCGCGTCAGCAAGAATGTAAGTTGCCAGCACACGTGTGCTGTCACAAAGCACTTAGTGTGAGGACTTTAATATAATGACTGTTATCATGCCATCTACAGCGGCTGCAGTGATCTAACACTACTGATTTTTCACCTTGCTTTGCCCTTCTTGCGATGGGGCTTCCAGCAGCGGGTTCCATAGAAAATGGGCTTATTGTCGCAGCAATACTTTCACAAATGAGAGTTACCTTCCGTTACAGGATGTATTATTACAAATTTTCCGAACACAACCTATTGGTCTGCGGTAGGATCCGCATGGAGCTGTGCAAATCAAGACAGCATTCAGCGTCAGTTTCGCCTATTTTGTTTTAGTGGCAGGGAATAACTTGGGATTCCATTTCTTTTTTATCAGGGGGTCCATCTGTCTTCTTCTTACCTGAATAGCAAACTATCATGCCATTTTACTAAGGGAACTTGCCCACTCTCCTCCAGGATGTTCGTTTCCGTTGTACGACAAATCATGTAGGATAATGCATTCGATGGATGTTTCGGCCCACTTTAGTGCCTGTTCTAGGTATTTTAAACCGGTTAATTCCCAGACAGAATGGATTGGAAGAGGGAAGGCCTCATGTATAATTGGTCAGCACGCTCGCCTGATCTAATCCCACTGACTTTTACCTATGGGGCATCTCAAAACTCTTGTGTACGCACAGCCAATACCTACTGAAGAGATTCTTCGAGAACGTGTGATGACTCTTGACAGCATATTCAAATGCAACCAGGAATATTCGACGAAGGGTGGTACAGTTAATATAGGTAATAACGGCTTTTGTATAGCCTCCGGGGGAGGCCACTTTGAATATTTACTGTAATACGCATCCTATAATATTTGCATTAGGGATCTTTGTTGCTTGGTTCATGATATTAATTATTATTATTATATTTATTGATTATTATTCATTTTCATTATTATTATTATTATATTTATTATTATTTATTATTATTATTACTTATTATTATTTTATTACTTATTATTATTTTATTATTCATTATTCTTATTATTATTGATTACTTGAATTAAAAAAAAATATACACTGGTAGTTGTATGTCTATCCATTTATGTTCCTGTAGCTTCGATGATATGTTGGTGCCTAAAATGAAAAGACGCTCCCGAGGTGTAGCTGCACTCCAATCTGGCACCCAGCTGGTATCTGACAATGGACAAGGTTTCGAACCACATAAATGCTTCACCAGGTGTAGTAACACTTCCTGATAACGAAAACATTCCATCCTGAGAGTTTTTCACTCACAACTCGGACCATTCGTGGAAAAAACGTGTACGTGATGAAGGCCAAACTTGGTACCTTCGGACCAGTACTTTCAAACCGTTGGAATCTCCACAATCACCTTTTAACGTTAATCGGCTTGTTAATATGCATAGAATCATATTTCTGCTTACATTTCGGTGGTGTGAGGAATCTTCCCCTCCAAGTTTGTCAGTCTATTATTGAATTCTTTTTTGTATAATATTTATATAAATATATATATATTTATATATATAATATATATGATATATAATTATATATATATATATTAAAATTAATATATATATATATATTATATTATATATACTATACATATATATAGTTATATGATATTATATATTATGATAGTATCTGAATTTTCAATGAGTCGTACATATTCGTTATTTTTTTTCGTTTCCAAATCGATCCCGTTGTTACTCCGGTTGTTTACTTAAAGACCAGCCCCTGGTAGGTAGGTGGGGCAGTCCTTGAGGAGGTATCAGTGCAGCCCTGCGATATTTTTAGAAACAGCTATGAATACTAGGAGCTCACTTACTAGGTTTCCAACAACCTTCAAATAATTGACGACACAATGTTCGAAGGGGATTTTAAAACAATTTAAAACATTAATTAACTCTAGTAAATTACTTACGTAAGATATTTCTGAATTGTATGTTTACTAATCATAACCTGTGACTTTAATAGCACATAGACCATTTACCTTTACAACGCTTCATCAAATGAAGGTGCTTCATTCAGTGCGTCGGGAACTTGTGACAATGTCTGCTACAAAAAAATTCAGATATTTGTTTAATTTGTAAGTTTATACCTATTGTATTAATTTATTTTCTTAGTTTTCCAGTAATATCTGAATGATCTATTGCACAAAAACAAAAGGAAAAAATTATTTTAAAAAAAAAAAAAATTTCAACCACAGTATTTAGGCCCTTGGAATCTTCTCTCTCTATCTCTTCTTCTCTCTCTCTCTGTCTCTCTCTCTCTCTCTCTCTCATCGATATAATATATATATATATATTAATACTTAATATTATATTTATATATTATATATATATTAATAATATATATATATATTATATAATATATTTATATATATATATATATATTATATATATATTATTATATATATAACATATAATATATATATTAATTAAATATATTATATAATATATAGTATAATATATATATAATATTATTAATATATATATATATATATATATTATATATTATATATATATATATATACTATAGATGGGTAAATATGGGAATAGAACCTCGACTAATTTCCACATCTTTGTCTAGTAAGGTTTATTCTTCTTATGAGTAAGGATATTTCTGGGAGCAACATCAATTACAAATCAATATATTATATTATAATTATATATATATATATATAATATATATATTATATTATTATATATTATATATTATAATAATATATATATACTATAATATATATAGTTGTGGATGTCGGCCGGAGAATGGGAACGTATTAAAACAGTGGGGGAAGAGAAAATGGAAGAGCAATAGAAGAGAATGCGAAGATCAAATAGAAGACTCCAGGAGGGCTTCCTACAGGCTCTGCCAGTTTCTCCAGCTTTTCTTTGATCGCGGTAACCCCTAACGAAGAATAAATTCATAAGTTGAGAACCCTTAGAGGCCATATATATAATATAATATAATATAATAAATATAATATAATATATATAGGTATATATAGTATATTTAAGTATAGTATAGTATAGCATAGTATAGTATAGTATTATAATATAATAAATTAATTAATATAATTAATATAATAAATATAAATTAATATTCCACTGCCGAATAGACACAGCTCAGCAATTGGGGAAACCTAGATTTACTCAAGGATACGACGATCATAATAACTCGCAAGTTGATCGTTCCATAGATTCTTTGCGTCCCCAGAGTATTCTTTTGCGTACCGGGTACGCGTTACCCACTTTGGAAACCACATGCTCTAGGACTCTCTAGAGCCTTTGTTCAGGAAAGAGAAGGTTATGTGCGGAGATTTTGCAGTAGTTAAAAATTTATTAATGTTGAAAAAAAAATTATATATGAATTTTATATTCAAGAACTATGTTCAATGTTGTCAAATCTCCTTAGAGGAGCAGCAACAAATCTTTAAAAATCATTTCTTTCAAATATTTTAATATAGATCAATATATCTATATCAAAATTGATGTAGGGAGAAGTAACAGAACTTCTAATTTGTTTCCTTTTAATTTAGAAACCAATTTGGACTTTAATTCATAGTTCTGCAATATCTGAAATTTGGTCGAAGATCAATCGATATTTTCAGCAAAGTTGGGGAACTAAGAAGACTTACTTTCGATGTTTTTAGGGGACTGGAAAGACCTTGTGCTATTTAATTTCTCCATAAGCCTTTCCATGCGAAGATTATTGAAAAGGTTGTTTGCGACGGCCTAGCAAGCCGAGGTGGACAACGAAAAAAGAAGTCGCTCGCGTTAAAGGTTGAGGATCATTGGAAAAAGATGAGGATGGAGGTCTAGGGATCAAGATCGGAAAATTGGCAGGACGGTTTCAGACCAGGGAAAAGTACCATTGACCTAAGATTTTATATGAATGTGTTAAGCAGAGAAGGTCTAGGTGGAATTGATGAAGGCGATTATGCTGCAGGTTAGACTTGGAGAAGCTATTCGGATAGAATAAAATAGGAAGAGGGACTGTGGGCAGTGTTAGAGATCCGATGTTATGCCATACAGAAAGCTGATAGCAGCATTAAAATATTAGTATGGAACAACCCAATAATTGTGGATTAGAGGAACAGGAGGAGAAGAAGTGGTTTGAGTGAAAACAATGGGTTTAGACAGGAAAGCGTACTGCGCCATTCGCTCTTATCCGACTTTACTGGACAGGTTGTTTTTTAAAGCTATAGTGCAATTAGGGAGAAAAGAGCATAAGTTGGTTTTTGGGAGTGAGCGGCAGATAATAATGATCAAGATAAATAAACATCAAACTGCAAGAAAGCTGTGAATTAGGTGGAATTAGGTACTGAAGTCAATGGGCATGAGATAATGGAGAGAAAATGGAAATAATGTTGATTGCAAGAGAGGAGAGATTGTAGTAACATAGATGATACAACGGCTTCAGCAAGTGAATGATTAAGTATTTTGGCACGTGATATTTTGGTGATAAAAGGAAGACAGATGTACGAGTTGGAAAGGGGAATTGGGAAGATTGTTCACAGAATGTGGAATGTTATACCTGTTTGCTAGAGAGAGGGGGTCAACAGAGGTTAAGTATTATATTCTAAAAAATAGAGACCGATATTTGTCTGTTAAAGATCTAAATGCTTGGAGCAAATGAATACGTACAACAAGGCAGTATTAGAGTGGCAGCAATAGAGAGTGCCTATAGGATCATTAGATTCGTATTTGAGAAGATAGATGAGGGCCGAGCTGTGTTGAGGAGAGGAACTGGAGTGCGAACCTGTTTTGGAATGCGTGGAGAGAAACCAGTTAGATGGTTTGAACATGTGAAAAGTATGAGAGACAGTGGTGAGTTAAGTGAGATGGATGGACTAGGAGACCAGAAGCGGAGGAGCCAGAGGCAAGACCGAAGGAGAGATGATGGATTCGAGGTGGGCGGAGGGGCATGTACAAGTAGAGCAGACGCATAGAAGGTAGAGAGAAGACGAACGTTTAAAGATAGACAATATTTGGAGAAGATTCTGTGGAGTGAAAAGATGGAGGAGCTGAGCTTACAGGAATGGACTCGGTACAAGTATTAAGTATATATATATATATATATATATTATATATATATATTTATAATATATATATATCTATATATATATATAGTATACTTAATCATAATATATATATATATACTTATATATATATATTATCTTATATGATATATAATTATATATACAGCGTATCATAGTTTGACCATAAATAATATTACCGATTTGCTGAATGATATAGAGATATTATTAATATCAGGAATTCGAAACAACAGAGAACACACAGCCCCACTATTGTATTGAACGTTATTTTGATTTTGCCTAAGTTTATTCTTAATCACACTGTTGTTTTAAACAGCATTACTAAAAATGAACTTAGGTAATTAGCACATTGCTTCCAACAAATAGTATTCAATAATTTTACCCTTGAACAAGTTAATGAATAAATACACTTACCTTTGATAGCTTGTATTTTCAACTGTATGCAAACGAACGAAATTAATCTTGGAATGTTATATGCAAATTGAATTATATTTAAATTTTCATGTTCTTTAAAAAGAGGGTTTTCTTTTGTTTTTTTTTGTTTTTATCAGGGTGTGTTACCTGCAATGACATGGTCATGAGACTTGAACTGTAGATAAGAGAAAAAAAGGGGAAGATAAGGGGAGATATATTTGATTTGAATAACATACAGGAATAGACAAAGGAAATTTATTCAGAACTTCCATATTTTGTTAGATAATTTATTTACTGGTAAATCTTTTATATTATTTAATATATTTCTTTCATTTAATGTTTCTTCAAATATTAAATAGTGCCATATGTTACTTTTATAATAATTTTGAAGAAGATCGTATTGTCGTTTCTATATATGATTATACTCTGTGGTCTAAAGCCCGGGCAGTCCCGAGTGTAGGGTCGACCTTTCTGATATTATATATTACTATATATTTATATTTATATTATATCTATATATTTATATTATATATATATGGGTGAGGTAATTTTTTAGGTTTTATATTTTAATATATATATATTTATATATTATATTTTATTATATGTATTAATTATATTTATTTTTATATATTTATATTATTATATATTTATATATATTGAAAATACTATTTTTAAAATTATAATTGTAAATAATAAATTATATTACGTTAGTTTTAAGTGATATATTTAAATTATTTTTGTATTTTTTGTTGTGCAGTATTATTATTAATTTATGGCTGGTTACTTTTATCGCTGATGCGACGCTTGCTGATTCGCTGTTTCGTATTGCGTTATATGGATTATACTGCGTAGAAGGATTCAATAGTTGTTATGATATCTGGCATTCCGGTCTGGCTTTAGAGATCATGTCTTTCGTCAGGGTTATTGTGTTATTGCGAACGAGCGAGTGTCTTTGCAGAGATCTCGGTTTTCCGGGGTTTGAAACGCATGTTTTTTTGATTACGGTCTTTTGCTTCATTTGCGGTTCATGGCGCCGGGGTGGTGTTCGGTTTGCCGGTGGCGCAAGTAATTGATTCTAGTGCTGCAGATGGTCTGGTGGTTCACTCCAATTGGCCCCGTGAAGCATGATTCTTAAACTCCCCGTACGACAGATGCAGGAGAGCTCGTCTAGTGTGTTGAGTTCCTGGCGTTGCTACTGCCTTCTCTGCCTGCTATATTTGGGTCTGGTCTCTCTTTTTTTTTGTTACCTCTTCACTGTTCCTTCCTTTGCATTACGGGGACTGTTTCTGGGGTGCTTTACCTGTTTAAAATCAAAGCAATGTCGAGGTAATGCACCTCTGCCGCTGCTGCGGGTGCAAGCTTCTTCCTCTGTATTAGCACTAGCATGCCCATACCCCCCATATCACTTCTGAAATCCAAGATATCGGGAGCGCACCCGTCGAAACGCCTGTATAGCACCCGAAGAACCGTACCTCAATAATATTATAATAATAAAATAATAATGAATTAAGTAATATATAATATATAATAAAAATATAATAATAATATATAATTATTAGAATAATTATATAATAAAATAATATTATTATAATCATATAATAATAATGAGATAATAATAATTAAATTTGTAATTATATATATAGTTATATATAATATAAATATATATATAATATACCACGCTATATATAGTATAGTATAATATATAGTATATACTGCGTATATATATACTCACCCTGAGACATTGTTTATATCTCTGATCGCTATTTAGCGTCCACTCCCTCCTTTATTAACCTGCCGTATAGTATCTGTACCCCTACATTGTAGAGACACATATATTACCACATATCTCCTATATATCTAAATATTATATATAGATATATATTTATATAGTACTATATATAATACCTACTATTATATATATATAATATATATATTATCTTAATTAACTAAAGAGACTCAATATAATATACTTATTATATACTATTATAATTTTCTGTTATTATTAGTATATCTATTATTATATTATATAAAACTTATAATTTATATATATATACTCGCTTATTCGCGACATGTAGTTTTGACTTCACTCTTAAGTTACTTTTCGTGATAAGATAGCCCTGGTATTAGTTCCCTAGCATTTTTTAGCCATTATTTACGTTCTATATTACGCCTAGAAACTACTTATACGCTCGTATTGCTTCGTATAGTTTCGACTATTTTTTGTGACTAAATAGCGTGGCCTCTGAGCCGAAAACAGATGGCACTCGACCCTCGAAAAAATAGTAAAAATGTTGAGTACCTAGTATTAGCTTACGTAGTACTATATAATCTGTATAGTATAGTATGGTTATTTATATATATGATATACTACTAATGATCTATCTTATGCACGTGCCTACTGCGAGCATATATTGATAATCATGCGTCGGCTATACCACTACTACGTTATGAGTGAGTATATACATACTATCGTTATTATTATGACTATCATTAGCGCAGTATCTACTTTTCTAAACGCTGTGCAATTTCCCTATATAATATTATGTGATACATACTTATAGCCTTACTTACTTATCGTCGCCTCTCACCTTATTTTGTAGTCCTCACCTGCTATTCCTGACCTGACGGTATCCTATTACTTTATTTTAGCTCCTATTTTATATGTTCTCAACCTTACTTATAATAGTCTTAAAGGTGCTATAGTTATATTATACTGCCTAGTGAGTATCTATATACTTAATCCATTTATATCTATTTACCTGACGTGATTACGTACGAACGCGACTTACTATATCTCTTATTCTGTCAATTGCTATGCACTATTGAGTTATTCCCGTGTTACACACACTTCACAACTATTCTATATTTTATACGTGGACAATGTACCTATTAGTTACATACTAGTATCTCTATTGCATTTATATCTTAGAGCCTACACTGTTTTGTCTAATACACTACCTTACGGTTATATCCACATCTACTGCTATAATAACCTATAGTATAAAACTATTATTGGACTTATAGTAACATTACATGTGTCTCTCAAATAATTTTAGTATTGAGAAGTGTACTTGGTGAACACACTTTTGTGTTATATCAAAATAAAATAAAAATTCGATTTTGCTATAAAAATATATATACTTCTCTTTTTTTTTTTTAATTCAATTATTTTTATTAAGTTTATTTTATTTATTCATCCGTAAATATTTAATTATTTGTGTGTGAATATATATATATTCACTTACTAATTATAATTCTATCATGCTATAACATCCATATTATCATTTTATTATATATACTATATAAGTCTTATATATATATAACGCTACATGGGTGTGGCTCTGAAACTTATTAATAATAATTTAAATTTTGAGTATCTAATAAATATATATATAAATAGGTGAAACTATTGTAATATATAGGTATATATATTATATTATATTTAGGATGGTCAGTATTTTTAATTGCTCACAGTCATGTAGCTAGATGACCGGCAAGGTCCTACAGTAACACACGAGAGTGTAAGTATATTTTGGAATCAGCCAAAAATTAGAATACATAGATTTAGACTTTTTTTTTTTTTTTTTTTTTTTTTTTTTTTTTTTTTTTTTTTTTTTTTTTAGTAAAATTTTTTAACTAAGGAATACCCTAGGGTAAAACCGCAAAAGTGCAGGACTCTGTCTCGTTCTGGCCTAAATCCGGGGATTGAACGGGTGGACTAATTTCCCCCCCTCGGCGATGGTCTCCGCGAACTCTCCCTCTTTGTCTTTTGGTGTCGCGGGTGTTAATTCTTCCGACATCCCGCTCCCCTACGGGGTATTGAAAACGTCCCCCTCTGTCCCCCGTCGGCTCGAGCCCAACTAAATTTTTGAATAATTTTGTTTTGTTTTGGAAAATTAAGTTTTTTTAGGGGCTCGAGCCGACACGGGGGACGAGGGGGACGTTTCATACCCGGAGGGGATGGTCGGATGGAAACCCGCGAAACACCAAGAGTACAAAGAGCGGGGTTCCGAGAGCCCATCCCCCGAGGGGGGACCTAGTCCCCCCGTCGTCCCCACCGCGTGAGGCCGAGAGAACCCGACTCCTGCCACTTTGCGTTTTCCCTAGGATTTTCCTTTAGTTAAAAGAAAAAAAATATAGTGAAAAAAAACAACAAAAAAAAAAAAAAAAAAAAAAAAAAAAAAAAAAAAATAAAAAAGTGAAATCAGATCTTTAAAATTTTCGGTTTATATATATATTTATTATTTATAGGATTTTTAATTTTCTTTGATCCTAAAATAAAAAATTCATTTATATCTAACCTTCCATATACTAAATTATTTTGAGGACCATGTATTACTTAAGGTCCTATAATATAGTAGTAATATATATATATATAATATAGATAGATTATATATATACATAAATAACTAGTGAGAGTAGGTGTTCTATATTATAATTAATATATAATAATATATACTATATTATATTATTTATTTAATATCGGTATATTATATTATATTATTATAGTTATATATTATATGTAACTGAGTCTATATATATATAATATAACTATTATATATATATACTACTATAGTTATATATATACTACCTATAATTAAAAGTATACTATCACATAGTAGTATATATATATATATATAATATATATTATATATTAATATATATATATATATATTATAATCATTTATATACGGTATATATAATATATTAAAATAAAAACAACAAACTTTATAAAATTAACTTATTAAATAATTATATATTATATATATAATATAATTTATACAAAACTATTGAATACTTATATTTATACCCTATATATAATAATATTATATACAAATATGTATATACGTATAGTATATATATATATAATAGATTATGTATGGTGCACCTCTAGGTAAGAGCCACAATCTTATAGCTCGAAGGAAATCTGCAAGCGAGAGGCTACCCGGGAAAAGGATACAACATTGGCTGGGATGCGGTACAATTTTTAACTGCGGATATAATGTTAGACGCACTATTTCTTGATAGTAAATATTCGTTGATCAGTATGATATCTAACCAATGTTATGTTACATTTTTTGCTAAATGTTATTGTATCGAGTGTAAAGATTAGCGATAATAATGGTATGAGATATCTTAAAAAGTAAGAATGATGGGTTATGCGGCTATTGCAAGGCAATTGTTATGTGTACTTACTGGTGTTTGTGGTAGAATTTTGGTAATGTTAACAGTTTATTCGTGTTTAAGTTCTTTAGGGTTTGTCTTTGTACATTATTTTTTCTAGCCGTCAGGTTATTCCATGTTAGCTTTATTGATATTTTAAAACACTTTTATTACGCTTTAGAGTATATTCCGTTTAGAATTCAGTATGAATATGATTCGGATTACACATGTTGTGATATTAGTTTTTTAGTTATAAATGTATATTTTGTATAAATCAGGTGTATAGATTGAGACGTATATATGTTAGAGATAGCTTGAAAAAAAGTAGGAATAGGTTAACGTTTTGCAGGCAATGTTAGTTTAAACTTTTAAACAGGGGTTATATAGTGGTAACTTCATGTGTTAATTATCGTGTAACATCGTTTATTTCTGTGTAGGTTCATGTTAAGGGACATTTGTCTTCTTGTATTGATTTTTTAGTCATGTTACGCTATGAAATCTATATTAAGTTTTTATTTGAAGTGGAAACTCTTTTATTACATATAGAGTATATTCGTTGAATCAGTTATGTATAATATATGGGCAAAGGTTACTCGCAAATTTTTTGTGCTAAACATTTACCGGTTGTCCAGTGAAGATTATACGTTAATATGTTAGATTATGCTTGGAAAAAGTAGGACAATATTGGTTACGCTTTTGCATGCAAGGGTTAGAATTTACTTTTAAACTTAAGTTTTCAAAGTGTGGAATTTGTTAAGTGTAACGAGTTTGAATATCAGTAATGTGAAGTTGTGTTATGGTTTGTTTGTGTACATTATTTTCTATCCCTTCTTCATGATAACGATAAATTCTTAGATCTGTTCATTGACTGTGGAAAAAATTGTCCCGAAGCTTCTAAAGATACATTTCGTTCATGCTTTTGTATTATTGATAATTACCATCGCTTGTGTAAATAAACTTTATTATGAATTAAATATACATGTTAATCCGTATAATAACATTGTTATGCATTAGAGATATTCTTGACGATAAATTTCAATAAGTTGACCTGTATTGACGGTTCTTTTTGCATGCTATGTAACTAATTTATCTAGTTACTGTTGTGATAAAGTATGTGGACTTTTCTGTCTAACGTCTAACAGTCAATTCATTCACATTGAGTCTTAAATGGAGCAGTTGTCAGGTTTTGCATAACTATAGTTATAATATATTATATTTAACAATAGTTCAGATATATGCTAAAAAGTTCAAAGTAATTATCTTTAATAATGTAAATATCATTTTGTTTAAATTCAGCTTATATGCACAAAAGAAATTTCATTATTTTTAGGAATACTTGTATCTTAAAGAACTTCGATTTAATGCTTAATGTTTATCAAAAAATGATACTCGAAAGCTTGACTTTCGAATCAAATTAGATAATGAATAGGAATGGAGTTTTCGTGACTGATGAGGTGCGTATGTTGTGAGTTTAATTGATTTTATAATCCGTATTACTCCCGCTTTATAAGGTATAGTAAAACGTTACAATTTAATGTAAAACTAAAATTTGAACTATGGAAATCAATAGATGCAAATAGATTCTACGATATTTGGAAATGCTACTAAATGATAGAGGTGGTCGAATGATTCGGATATAGTTTTAGATTTATACCTGTATATACTACAACACGTTAAGTGTACTGACTTCTTAACCACTACGTGTTATCACAGCTCATTTTATAAAAAATCATTTGTCTATGCAGTGACATATATATAATTCAATAGATACTCAATCCTAAGATCTAAATATTAGATTCAATAGATCACGATGCGAAAAGTGAGGTATCTATCTAATGTATAATGTAGTTATTTGTATATTATACTGATGTTTACATGCTTATATGTGTATAAATCAAAAGAGAGTGTAAATATTTAGTAATGTAGAGATATTTTTTTAACAGAGATTAAAAAAATTTGTATTTAATTTAACTTATGTTACATTATGTTATTTAGTGTCTTTTATATTCATTGATTGTACATCGAACACATTATTATATTCGGAAATTGCTACAGACCCATATTAACATATCTATTATAGTATAAGACAATCACCATAATATTTAGTAAATCATTACTACATAAATATATTTAATAATACTAACAACAAACATGCAATCTGAGGACCAAGGCACCGGTTCGCAGCTTGTTTGCGAGACTCCTTCTCTTGGATCAATATCTCCATTCTTCACTAACTCCATTAATTTATTTATTATTCATTACCTTAATTAGTCTTCCTTTACTATTATATTCTATCCTAACTTCGATTATCCTCTGTCCTTTGCCACTTCTGTGCTTGTTTCAGTCAGGATACCTTCCTCACGTGATTGCCGTAGTTGAGATTTACCTAAGAGCACGCAACTATAACTAACAAAGAATTGCGGTTCTCTATTAAACAAACCATCACGTCATTTAATGATTCTCGACAATGGAGGTTTGACTAGCCTATATCCGAGCTAGATTACCCTAAGTAGGAATATATGATCTTACCACACTCATAGTTGTTATTACTATATCTTCTTTTATTTTACCGTCGGGCTCACTCGCAGTGGGCTCATGCACCGTTCCGGATGCTATACTTATCCTTACAATATCAGATTTGTCATGTAACGGCAGCGAAAATCCGGAGTCTGGAACCGTGAGGTCTATGAAATCTCCAGGAAGGCCTAGAATGTCGAGTCGCAGCGAACACCCTTCGTTCGCTTACGCAGTGCAGCAAACGCTGAATGCCTCAAAAACTTGATTCCTCCATCTATGTACTTCACATAGTTTCCAAACCACAACAGAATCTACTTTAACAATCATCTTCCCACATGAATGACCTGATATCTCTTCTCCAATTCGTAGCGTTCGTCCAGCGATGTCAAGCCTGCTCTAACTCACTTTTTAAGCCTGATCTCTGCTTCGCCTCAGATCCCGCAACATTAGGGCGTAAAGTGCACATTTTTGATAGTCGTTACAGTCATCGTGGGGGAGGTACCTTTCCTTTTTCCTTTAATCATATCATCCAGAGACTTAAATTTACCGACTGTTTTTATCTGATAAACTCCATACACTGCGGATGTTATAATCTAAGTCCACAGATTTCCAGACCGCAGTATCTATTACACTTCCATATCGAAAGGGTAAATGTAAGCTACTGTTCAGATGGCCCATATAACCTAATCATTATAATAATTATAGTAAGTTTATAACTATTTAGTATCCTTAGGATATACCTCCTATCTATTCAACTAACTGATCGTATATACCCTCTATTATTTACTTAGAGTATTTACTACTATATATAGTATAATTATTATTAGGTAATTAATTTTTTATACCTTATAATAATATATATATAAATATTAAATATTAATTACTTTCCTTTCATTGGAAAAAATTCCCCGCTTAAATAGGAGTATTTCGATTTATTATATTAAAACCTCTGCGTACTCCTCACGGAGAAAACGTAATCCGCTATGCCGCCACTCTTCCGCACCTTTCAACCATTCAAACCCTCTCCTCTACCTCGCTAAAAGTTCGCACGTTCCCCCGGCACTTCCGCACCTCTTTCGCTAAGTATGGTTTCTGATCTCTTCATAATCACCAGGTGCTTTAAAACACTATATTAATAATTAATGTAGAATATAATGTTAATCTCCTTTGCAGGGTAGTTTTGTTTTATATCCGTATTTATACCTGACGAAAAATTTGACACTGAATACCTTCCTACTAAAATTCTCAAGCAGTTTTCCTCTTCTCTCGCTCACCAGTCTTCTTCACTAATTAGACAAGATGAGTTCTCAGTATTACCTTTCTGTTTGATTTCAGATAAAGATAGCTGCCCAAAATTTAATAGCTATTTTTAAGCTGACCTCTTTGCGCCTCAAAATACTCTCCTACCAAATACTAAATATTCGCTCAGCTCAGTCACGCAGAACTATTATTGTAACTGAACAATGTTCACCCATTCATAGATTTCCTGCCCTAATGCTGAAAGGGTAATCCTAATGCTCCTCCGTTATTGTCTAGCAGGAGTGATTTTGGTGTTAGTATTTCAAGCTTCTCTGCAGGCCTCTCATTGCTAATATTCTTTTAAGCAGTCACCTCACCTAGTAGTTTCATTCCTGCTCGTCTGGCTTCTTGAAACCATATTTTGAACCACCTCTCTCTGTTCACCTCATAATAAGGTGCCTATCGTTTCAATACTAATTTTAGTATGGAAATCCTCCCATCCTTAAAGAGTCGATCGCCTCAAGTCTATGCTAATTCGCTAAACGTAATTCAGCTTGGTAGTCTATATATTAATATATTAATATATAATAATTACTTATTATCGATTTTACTTAATATACCTTATTGATATATAATTTCTGTAAGACACTTATTTTTTTTATTTATACAGTAATTATATCATTTGAATAAATTTACTAATGCTTGTAAAAATCAATGTGTATCATTCCTATCTTTGTTTAAATCTTTTCGAACTCACCAATTGTTCTAAGTTGAGCTATTAATTATTATATATATCCTATTTAACATAAATATGTGATTGTTAAGTTCATTTATTCATTTATTCAGTATTTTAATTTACGAGTATTTCTAAATTACTAACATCTTATCGTATATACTTAAAATCAATACAATAATATGCTATATATATGTATATCGGTATTCTTTATACTTACTGGTCAAATTACATTACCTCATGTATCTTAGCTCCACTCTTATACTCGCATAGTATTATATTGTATTTTAAATATAATCTACTCTATTATATTTATATACTATATAACTACTATTTATACACAAATAATTTATATATTACAAATTATCTTATTACTAATTAATATTACCCTGTCTGCTGTATCTCACTCTCGACTTATAATAGTACTAACCATAATGTATAACTCTACTAATATATACTATGAGTGTAAACGAGTAAGTATATATACTGTAGTAAACATTTACCATCTTTATATTCTACTTTAATATAGCACTATTATATAAATGTCAAAACATATACTCAGTGATCTGAATAAAGATATTAGTTATGTAATAGTTAATAAGACGTACTGTAATAAATCACGCGTATATCCTGATTATTATAGCAAAATTAAGGCTATAATATTAACTAGATCAATTGAGCATAATAAATTTATAAAAATTTGAAAGTATATATGTAGAGTACTTATTAATACTAAATATTAGTGGAAAAGAGATGAATATATATATTTATATATTACACTAAATGATTAAGATCCTTATGCTGCAGCATATTCATATAATTAATATGCATAGCATACATTTAGTAATATGAATATAGTGTATTTAATTATAATATAATTAATTGAGTATGATTGCTCTAGTTATTATGTATTAAGTGAACTAATATGAGATAATTAAAGTTAGTAAGTTGATATGGTATGTAGGCCGGTGAGAGACGGAGAAAATGTCATGTTATAAAATGAAATTAAAATGTTATTTATTATTACTATTGCTCCACTACATTAGGAGTGCTAGATCGTTGGAGAAGTTAGTATAATGAGACAAAACTATATAACAGCTTCTAGACTATATACCAGTATAACGATTAGCTGATACCTGAAACTGTAAAATAAAAATTATTATTTCGTCTATCTTCTAACCAATAAGAATATTCTAATAATTAGGAGAGATAGAGCGTAGTGATAACTTCTCGTGGTCTATTCACTAATACATGGAGAGACCGTACAAAATAGAGGAAACGTTGTTCGTTGACATAGCGTCAAAAGTTCTAAGACCAAGCCTACAAGTTTCTCACTATAGACGTGCGTGCGGCTACATAAAGCGCTTAAAGTCAACTCGCGTACGACCCGCACCTACTTCTGTGTACGCAGCACGCTTCCCGCTGCGCTCTGAGCGCAGTGAGATCTATGCGCACCACCTGCGACTTACAAGCGACTAATAGAGACAATCTCTTGATGTTTCACATCTACACCTATTCAATTTATCATATAAAACATCCATTTACTTTCTATCTGAGCGTACTAGCTATTTCTATGATTTTTACAACACAATTATTCGTTAGTTCTTTACCTTAAACTTTTTCTTTATCACTTATAATATCTTATACTCTTTAGATATCATCAGTACCAGATTAGCTATTACGTATACGTGCGTCCGTTATATTAGATATATACTTCGACTTAGATACAGCGTTACGCTCATATCACGAGCGTATTCTGTATAATTAGACTATGAGTTACTATATCGTATCGGCTATGATTATACTATAGTACGCTACTGAATTCAGTCTTAGATTATAATTACATCTATTCTAGCTATGATATATTTATGCCTAGTCTATAGTATATTATATTATCATGTCTATACTATATGTATTGATATACTATATATCTCTATTAATCTTCTTCCGCCTCTCGCGTTCTTTTCTTTTCTTTCCATACACCTGACTTACTAACAACCTATCTAATACGATATATATCGTATTTATATTACTACACATTATTATTAGTATTACACATTCATACCTTATTAATGCAACAATATATACTTATTATACTTATACACATATAGGTACCAGTGCTAATATTGCAGTTATAACTATGATACAAAATTATGCACGACTATTAGTACGTACAGCTGTCTCGCAAGTGCGGGGCTCGTCCCCTCTGTCATATATTAGTAGTATGAGTATATACTCTAGTTACTTATACTCTACACATTATTACCTTAGCCCGTACGTATACTACCTATTATGTAAATGTAAATAATTACATTTATAGCCTTTTCTCCATATATTCTGTAATAAATATGTGGCTGGCTAAATGGCTTCTTTTTGAGATCAGGAAAAGGAATTGGTGGAACTGGAACGTCGGATTGAAATAAAACTTTTTTAACTCGAGATCCGATACCATTGTGGACGTTAACATTCTCTGGTTTATTAGGAGAGGGTGTAGTAAACGGTACCAAAGGGGGTAAACCATTTTTACCACGTAGAGGAGGTGGAGTCTTATTAAACTCTTCTTTTGTCTTTTGTGGAGTTTGAGCATTTGCAATCTGCTTGGAGTTATCTACTTTTAACTTTTTTTGTCGAGCTTCCAAATTATCAGTTTCCCGAATTTGTAAATTATTCTGAAGGGGGTTATTAGATGTTGCCGAGTCTGTTGAACATGATGGAATATTATCAAATCTTTCTGGTTTTAAAGGCGAATGTCCATTCACTCCATTTTCTATTATATGGGAGTTATCGGGTGTATTACAATAATTATTATTTAGGAAGTCTTCATTTTCATTTAAAAATTCTTGAGCAATTTCGGTAAGTTTTTTAATATCTTCTTTCTCAAAATTGCGTGAAAATTCTAAAGAATCCACACATACAACACCTTCCAAGCTTTCTTCATGTACTCCCATTAACTCTGCTTTCAAAATTGGAAAATCAAAGCCATTTCCATTATGAGCAACAAATGCGAGGGGTTTAGGTAAATCTAAAAACAGCTTAATGGCAGTTGCACTATCCTTATCAAATCCCTTCAAATGATGCAAATTATAATTACTTAATCTAGTAATTTCTTCAATAACAGGATAAATAATTTTTTTTGGATAATATAACATTGTATACTTAGGACAAACTCTAGGAAGGGGGAGAGGATCTCCTTTCTTATAAAGGGGATCATTTATGTGGGCTTGACGTTTCATCGACTGAAGGTCTTCCCTTGAAACTGCAATCATTGAGAGTTCCAAGATACGTGGCTTGTCCTCATTGAAACTAAGCGTTTCGAGATCTAAAAACACAAAAGTTTGTATTTTGTATGGGCTACCTTCGATTTCTCCATTTGCCATCTCAAACTGATCAATGTGTTCCAATATGCTGAAAGTAAAATTATAATAATTTAAAATAATGACTAAGTATTTTTTTATTTACTATAATTATTAAAATCCTACTTGTTATAAAACCTCAATGCTTTTCGTTTCTTGCTATTTTAATTTTTCTCCTCTAAGACTTTTGGAACATAAGGCTATAATCGTTTTAAATATTTCCCGATTTGATTTCAATAGATTTATTATTTAACATCAACTATAGGAAAATACAGGTAAGTAATCTTAATCCCAAAGTGATAACAAATTTACAATGAAAGAAAAAAAAAATTATATATATATATATATATATAATATATATATATATTATATATATTATTATTTAAATTATATATATATATATATATATAATATATATATATATATTATATATAATATATATATATATATATTTATATATATAATATATAAGTATATATATATATATATATATATATATATATATATATATATATATATATATATATATATATATATATATATATATATATATATATATATATATATATATATAGTTTTTTTTTTTTTTTTTTTTTTTTATTTTTTTGTATGCAATTTTTTGAAGTGTGAGTGGTGTGCAGGTTTTTGAACTTCTCTGGATTATTCAATATTTAGACTATTTAACTGTAAATATAGGGTTTTAGCGTATTTTTATAAAATTTTAAAAAATTCCACGGTTAATTTAAGGTTTTAGCTTGAACGATAACTTTAATCCTCGTTCTCTTTTTGGGTTTTGTCTGTTTGTTTCTGTCTGTTGCAAACCTTTTTGTTGTTGTGATTGGTGTGCGCTGTATGAATGCGGATTTTGCGCAGGCGCGGGGGGCCTTTCATTGCTTTACCAACATCCGTGGCCTTGCAACTCTAACTTTGCAATACCGTGGAATAACCACCTCTCTAACCTAACCCTAATCTTTTGCTCTTGTCTGAGACCCAAATGGCTAAGAATTCACCCTCTAACTCGTTTAATATATCCAAACTATAACTAATTTCATAATTTCCGTTGAAGGGTG
>JABUQX010022125.1:35000-36972 GCA_015478945.1 Trachelipus rathkii
TGAAGGTTCCATTTTCAATTCTTTAATGGATTGTTTTAAAAAAAATTGTGGCATCAAAGTCGTCATAACATAAAAGAAAGTGAGAGTGAAAAAAGAAAAGTCCCATTTTTCTGACGATGTGATTATTGTAAATAAAAAGTAAAGGCTACATACGGAATTAACACATTAAGAATAAAACAAATATATAAAGTTTCCCTAACTTGTTGACCCAGTGAAACAATGAATATTCCCCAATTGGTGAAAACACTGGAAAATAGTTTATGAATTTGAAAAACTAGCAATAAAATACCTTTCAGCCCACCGTCATCAGACGAAAGTGAAAGAATATTTAGAACAGGGGGAAATATTTAATGAAGCCACAAGAAATAGGTTATCCCTGAAAATGAAGAATCTGCTGAATTCTGTCATTTTAAACCTAGAGCTTATTTTCACAAGAAGTTTTAGGTTTAATATCCTTTAACTTTGAAACTTTTTTTCATTTTCATTTAATATTTTTAATATATGTGAATGCGAAAGATATATAAAGTTGTAAGAAATAGTTATTTACTTCTTGTTTTATTACTTTGGTATATAAACACTACTGGTAAACAATAAATTTCCTTGGACGGGTTTTGCAATTATTAGTGATGTGCTGCTGATTCCACAAAAAAATGTTAACGTTTCCTGCTATTTCAATGATCGCATTTGTAAGATATTGGTGTTGAACACGATTTGTAATTTATGATTTTTAACCTTTTCAAGAAAGGGTCTATTCAACAATTATTGGATATTATATATTATATATTATATATATATATATATATATAATATAATATATAATATATATAATTATATATATTATATATGATATATATATTATATATATATATATATATATATATATATATATATATATATATATATAGTATATATATATAATATATATATATATATATATATATATATATATATATATATTATATATATATATATATATATATATATATATATATATATAATATATATATAATATATATATATATATATATAATATATATATATATATATAGTATATACATATTATATATATATATATATATATATATATATATATATATATATATATATATATATAATATATTATATATATTATATATATATAATATATATAAATATGAGGGAGAGTACATACTTATTTCCGAAGCGATGAAATTACCCTCCCATTTTTTAATGGTGCGTCTTTTCCTCTTTTTTGCGTTCATTTATTTTCTTCACAAAAACTTTCTTGCCTCCAGGCCAACAATTACTAACCACCATTTTATCCAACATATCATTATACAATGATAAAGACAACACCCATATCTAAGATAACAACCTTACAGACCATCCTACTACTCAATATCCTGTGGTGCGGCGGGGGATGAAAAGAATTGACCCACTATCGTATGTCCTGCGTGTCGTAGAAGGTCGACTAAGGGGCGGGTGGTAGTTGGGTTGGGCTGCCCACTACCACCTATCTCTTCCTAGGAATGCTGATGCATGCCGTCGGAGATATGGTCGTGTGTTTTTTGATCGCCGTAAACCTGCCTTCTAATCTTTTCTTCGGCCGAAATTGTATGAATCGTATGGTACATGGAATGTCAAGAATAAAATGTGTTGATGAGAAGAAGAGGGAAGAGGTGATGGATGTATTTAGAAAGGCAAATTTGATTTGCTCGCTGTGACTGAAACAAAGATGAAAGGAAAAGGTGAAGATTGGAGTGTGTGGGTGTGAAATGTGGTGTATACGGTGCGGTGTGAAGAGGAGAGAATGAGAGAGGGGGGGGCGGAGACAGAAGTGAGTTGCAATTTGATGAGTGACCTGTGTAACAAAAGCTATGTAGAAGACTTTGTGTGTGTGAGCCCTAGAATTCTAATGGTTAATATTAAAGTTTGGAAAGGTCAGGATGTGTGGGTTGTGACGGGTATGTCCATCCTGAGGAAAATGTTGAAC
>JABUQX010022126.1:0-12500 GCA_015478945.1 Trachelipus rathkii
AGTACATGTCTATATTATATAAAATATATATTAGTATAGTACTACTATAGTATAGGATAATACATAAATTACAAAACATATAATATAGTATTATATTAATAGATATATAGCATGTAATATACCCTAATAATATATATAATATATATAAGTATATATATATATTATATATCATAATATATATAATATAGTATATATATATAATAATATATAATATATATATAATTATATATATATACTATTATATATAATATTATACTATATATATTATTTATATGTAATTTATATATATAATATTGATACTCTCCAGTATACTATATTACTTATATATACTATATATAATATATATTATAATACTATATATATTATATAACTATATATATACAGTATAAGTATATATATTATCTATATACGATACAATTACGATATTTCATTATATATTATATTATCTATAGCCATATTATATATATATACATATAAGATATACTATTCAGTATTATTATATTATATATATATAGTATTATATATAGTAGTAGATATATATATATAATATGTATATCTATATACTGTAACTGTATATATACTTATATATTATATATATATACTAATATAATACTACCCTATTATCTATATCCAGCGTATAGATTATATACGAGATCTCGTAGCATATAATTATAATTATCTCAATTATCTACATTAATATATATAAATAATTCGAGATTACTAATTGATTAACTATATATATTATATATATATATATATAAATATAGGTAGTTATATCAGGGCGGCGGCCTCTCTCGGTTCTAAGAAAATATTGCGTGAAGCAGTTGCATTTGTATGCATTTTCTGTACTCACACCACCACCTGCACACACACACACACACACACACACACATCACACACACAAAAAACATTGAATATAATATACATTATATACTATATATACTACTATATACTATAATATATTATATAATATATATAAATGTATTATAATATACTATACTATATTTAAATATATATATATAATTATAGTATATATAATGTGAACCACACTGAAGCAACAAGGAATTGATGTTGTGGTGCTGTGTGTGTGTGTGTGGTGGGCTGTGCTGTTGTGTGCTGTGTGTGTGGCGCGCGCGGCTCGGGCGCGCATGAGTGGCGATGTGTGTTTTACCATAAAAAAAGAGGAGCATTGATATCGACTTCGTAAAGCATTATCTAGAAAAAATTTATAAAAATTCCTACAATATTTTTCAGTTCTCCATGTAACACTTACCTTTTTTATTACAATTTTATTTAAAGATAAGTTAAGGTTCCGACATCTCTCGACTTTAATTTTTTCGCTTTCGCAAACGCACTTGGTCCTGACGCAACCTTTATCCCCAATAATCACTTTTGTAATTAATTAAAAAAAATCTTGCTCGCATGCCCATGAATAAAGTCCTTTCTCGATTCCGAAAGCATGGTGGCTGAAAAAGGCCCGGGAAAAGTCCGCTTTCTTTTTTTTTGCCCCACAATGCGTGTTTCTATAAAAAAACGGAAAACAGCGCTCTTGCTCTTTGACGTTTTGTCCATTTCGGGAGGACACTCCTTAACCATGCGGGTTTAAATTAAAACTTTCAATACAGTTTTCACACTTTTACTAAAAATTGGCTTGCAACGTGATTTCTGTCATGTAATTGAAATCGTGAACAATATAGAAGCTATGGCCTTCCAGACAATACGAACCGAAAATTCTTCTGGCTATAAGATTATAAGATTATAAATTATTGATGGAGAGGTACTCATGTAGTAAGGAAAGTTGTACACATTGGTTTTAGGAAGGTTTGGCCGCTGCCCTTTTTTAAATTCACGTGGTTAGAAACTGTAAAAAAGGACTTAGAGTGGGTTTGGAGGAGCCTGCGGCCGCCTAGTTAGGGTTCTGGGTGCACCTGATCGAGGGGCTTACATATGTCGCTTACCCCCCTGTCTCGCAAAGTGTTACAATGGTGTACCACCCAGTATGGTGAAACATATTGGTGGCATTTCACTAAAGAGGCCGTATATAGCATCTAAAGTACCATATGTGTTCGGGAGATGGACAATCTCAGGCTTTTTCAACACTCACTCTTACACCTGAATGGTCACTGACTTTGGGCATCGCGTACGGAAAATTGATCAAAATGAGGATATGACGTAATTAGGGGTTGAGCTTATGGTCGGCGGCTGTTGAAGAACCACAGCAGTCATCGGGTAGTAACATTTTTTTTTGAGGCGGAGAATAGCAGAGAGGACCACGCTAGCCCAGTTGCTATGCGTACATTGGTGGAATCAGAGTATTGGATTTTGGTTCCGTCATCTGTGGGCATCCTAAGGTTCTGCTGGCTATTTGGATCGATAAGTTCGTTGTTTATTCATTATTTTAAAGTACGGGCGCCTGTAATTACGATACATATATGGTGGTAGATTGTGTTTGGGGAATCGGACCGGGCTGGTGGAGACGAAGAAAAAGGTCTGGCATTGGAGTCAGTTTAAAGGAATGCCTGGAGGGAGAAGGAATGTGAGTTTGGCAGAGGCGAGAAGAAAAGGTGCATAATAGGAAAGTGAATGGCGGGGTTTGTAAGGGGTATGGTTGCTGGTTTTGTTTCAGGGATGAACCCGCACATTGACGAAGATGCCACGCTGAGGGTACGTCGCCAGGTCCCTTTGAAAGCACGTTAGGGGTGGATTTTTCTGGACTGGTCGGGGTCTCACTTAAAGGTACTAAAAAAAGGGCCGGGGTAAGGCTGGCTTTCTTTTCGACTTACGGCAAAGTATTTATACTGCTTGTGTTTGTCTTGTGCATGTTTAGTTTCCACACCCTTACACCCAATCTTGAGGACAGAGGTATAATAAATAATAATAATAATATAATAATAATAATTATAATAATAAAACTAATCAATAATAACTTAAAATAATAATAATAATAATAATTAATTGAATTTTAGCAGTTAAATATAATTAAATCAACTAATAAGTACTATCAACATCAATAAGTAACATACTCTCACACATAGTATATTTAACATAATAAAGCACAATTCAAACATCCATCCCAATAAATAAATAAATCAATCATACTTCACCAAATACAATAGATACATAATCACAAATAATAATAATAACGATTTAATAATAATCATGCAAATCAATATAAATCATCGGATAATGATAAATAATAATCTAATAAATAATTAGTGCAATAATACATTAATAAAATACTATCAGCAATAATATATATGTAGTAAATAATTATATATATTATAAATAATATATATATATATATAATATATATTATATATTATAACTTACTTATTATATATATATATATATATTATATATATATAATATTATTATAGATTATATATATTATATAAATATATAATTATATTATATATATTAAAGTATATATTAGTATTATATATATATACTAGTATATTAATAAATATATATATAATATATATATATATATATTATATATATAATATATATACTATATATATATATATAATAATTATATATATATATATATATAATTACTACATATCTATATAATCCTTCACAGACCCAAATTATTTCCTAATTTCTTATTTTATTTCGATGAATTTTGACATCTCTTTCGATAGAAATCGAACTTCACCAAGTGATTTCTACATCTCGTATAGCATAGTTTTTTTATTATCGTTTATTTTTTTTTTCAAAACTTGAGTTGAGGCAGGCCCTGCAACGAGAAGTTTTCCCTATTTAGTTAATGTTAAATAATTTAAAACATTTTTTTTCAAAATTTTCGTTCAGTAATTCCCGATCACCTTTCTCGGAAGCGCTACCGTGGCACAAACGGTTTCTCTGTAGAGCGACGGAAGTCGCTGGCAACGGCGCTGGCCGTTCGGTCCTAGGGTTTTTTTCTAGGAATAATACTAGAAGTCCCCTCCTTGAAGTAGGCTATGGCCTTGACTGGGTCTGAAGTGTGAACCTTTGTTTTAAAAAAAAAAAAAAAAAAAAAAAAAAAAAAAAAAAAAAAAAAAAAAAAAAAAATAATAAAATTTTTTTTTTTTTTTTTAAGAAAAGTTGCATTATAATTGCAACGCGAGAAAAATCGAAGCCTATATAATTACTTCTTATACGCGTTATATTATAATATCTATATATATACTATAATAATACCTATATATATATATATATATATTATAGTATTATATTAATATTATATCATATATAAATTATATATATATATATATATAGTATATAATATATATATTATATGATATATATATATACTTAGAGTATAATACTATATAATTATATATAATTAACAGTGGGCGCCTATCCAGGGGGGGGTCCGGTGGCCATCTGTGCGTACCCACCCCCCCCGAAAAAATTTATAACTGACACTAATCAATTTTAGCAAGGTTATCATATCCGTTCAAGGCATACTAGGCTACAACTATACCACCCGAGAAGCGATCCATCGATGGACCTTAACATCCTACTTATATCATAGTCAGTACTGTATGGAATCATACTCACGATTAGACTGCCTATAGATTAATATTATATATATATCATATGATATATATAACGCAGTATTCTATAATCGATGTTGAGCCACCTCTATGTATCTATCAGCTACGATAATGCTCACTTAACATCCATTATTGCGCCGGTCTATTAGTGACGTTTTACATGACTCGTCGGCTAGGTGAGCGTAGAGAACACTTGCCTGAGTACGTACCACAGCCCAAACTACCGCCACTGTTGATATACGCATACTGCGGCGTCTCGCTACGTAATTAACCAGCTGAGCACCGTATACTACGAAACTGACCCTATCTCCCGCTCCGTTGAATTAAGTGTACAATCAATATTCACAACGTCATACCTTACCTCATACACTAATTATAATATTATATATTCATAAGACTATAGCCTCGTATAGGTAACTATTATATAATTACAGATATATATCAATATACTAGTATACTATATTATATATATTTTAACCCTAAGTGATATATATATATATATTTATTACCTATGCTACTATATTCTACTTAAGTAGTATATATAAGACGCATTTGTGTCTGCCCACCCCCACCGAAAAAAAAATCCTGGATACGCCCACTGATTAATAAATAAGTATTAATCTTATATCAGGTGTGCATCTACCATTAACAATACATATATTAATGCTAATATAGTAATATATATATATATATATAATATATATATTATATATATATATATACTATTATACTAAGAGTATACAAGCTATATCTAGAATACGCATTACAATATCTATACTAATATGTATTCAAATATATATATTATATACTGCTATATATATATATATATGAGTAGAATGTGAAATTTTCTGACAAATAATTAAATAACAAATATATCGTTTGATATAGGGAAAAAAAAAGTGGTCGTTGCACAAACATGCAACGAAGGCAGGAGCCGCCACTGATTATATTATATATAATAATAATATATATAGCTATATAGTTATATATATATATATCATTATATATAACTATACTCAGTAGTATATATTCATACTATAATAATAGCTATATTATTATATATAGTACATTATGTATATATTTACATATACTATATATATTCAATGACGAGTTGCGGTACATCAGGATGAGCAAGTGGGAAAGCAACGGCTTCTCTAATAAAAGCCGTTTTTCGCTTTTTGCATTTGTTTGCTAAAAAAAATGCTTAAGTTTTCGTTCGGTTTTGTCAACTTAGCGCAAACATCTTTAAATTAATGGTTCACAACGTAAAGAATTTTCCCTAATTTGCGTAATATAGGAATGAAATTCTGTATTAAAACTATGAACATTTAAGGTAATTAAGGACAATTCCTTTACGTTTGATGAGCATTTTTTTACGATTTTGCAATAAGTTTTAACAAAAAACGAAACCGCCCATCTTACGTTTCATAGCCACAAATGCAAAAACGAAAATGCTTAATTCAAAAGATTTAATTTCAAAAGATTTTCATGAAAATCTTTCAAACAATTACATTAATTATTACAAATTAGTTTATTCTAATGTTTACAATTTTCCATCTATTCATTAAGCACATAAATAGTAGTGAATACGATGTTTTGTATTGTAATTTATTATATTGTATTGGTCAGTTGTCGTTTTGGAGAGAGAGAGAGAGAGAGAGAGAGAGAGAGAGAGATTAGAGAGAGTCTGAGAGAGAGTGAGAGAGAGAGAGAGAGAGAGCGAGAGCAGCGTAATATCCGATCTTCATTATTATAAGTGAGATGACAAAATTCATAAATGCATCCTTTTCCCGCAGAGTTACTCTTTTTTTTTTTTTTTTAACACAATAAATCATTAAAATTAGCTTCTTCTTCTTAAAAAAAGCACCAAATTTTTTTTCCGCTTTTCCGATTAATAACGAAATTTATTAAAAACGATGAAAGCGCGCTTTCCATTTCATTACCAAAAATTTTGAGCCTTAAAAACAAATTACTTGTAGAAAAAATAAAAGACAAAATCGTTAATTTACTTTAAGGAAATATATATATGCAATAAATATATAAATTCGAATATAAATTTTTCAAATTTTTAAATTAATATTTCTTTGACAAAAATAATTAAAAATGAAAAAATAGTTTTTAGTAAAAGAGTTCATATTGAAATATTTTATGAGCGAAGTGCCAATTAATTAATATCTATTTAAAGAAAAAAACTTTTTAAAAAAGTACAAAGCAGCGCTTTTTATCAGAAAAAGTGAATATATTTATTTAATCAAGAATATAGAAGTAAATAGAATAATGCAATTATATCTTATTATACACACTTTATACTATATATATACAAAGGGTGGGCACCGTTAAATGAGAAAAGTAACCGTCGTTAATGTGGTTTAATCGTTAACAAAAAATATTAACGTCGTTAATCATTAAAGCGTTTATCGGTAAAGAATGCAATAGCGAAGTTAACGTTAATCGTTTACGTTTACCGTCTTCACAATATGTAAGAATAGTAATAATTATTTGTTAATTTTCCTTTTTTATAAATAAAATTATTAACAATATTAATCATGATATTAAGCTTATCAGGACAAATTAATTAGGCTGGCTTTGACCTATAGCAGTTGCTTTTGCCGCTTGCCGAAGAATACTTTCAAAGCGTAAATACCTTTTTAATTAATACTCAATACCGGTGTTCCGTAAAAGAATGTTCCAGTTTCAATGCTTTATTATAAAGCATAATATACAATATCCCAATCATCATTTCATACATCAAAGTGAAGAGTTAAGTTGCATAGTTTCCGATAATGCACTTGCGCCCAGAACGAGTCCTGAATAGTCGGACATATCGCGCATGCCCGCATTCAGATGTAGTCTCTCTATTGCGTGCGCCACATACTGACAATGGCGAGTCCTGAGCGTAAAGCTTTCTGTGTCCTAAAATTTGCTAAGTGTGGTGAATCTGTAATTACGATTCAACGTGCGTATCGTTTTTACGGTTCCAATGTGACCCTCCATGTGGCAAAAACATTTCGCCGATGGGATAGGCAATTTGCAACTAATGGATGCCTTGTAAAGGCAAAAAGTACAGGACGGCCCAAAGTTACTGTACAGGATGTTGACCGTATCAGGGCCTCGTTCCTTATAGTTCCTAAGAAATCCGTTCGAAGAGCAAGTCACAAACTGAAGGGTGCAAAAAAACGACGGTGTGGAACGGTGTTAAGGAAAACTGTTTACACATGTCGTGGCATTACCGGTTTGCAGTTTTGTTACATGCTTAAGGCCCGACGACTATGCCTCTACGGTTTTACCCGTCCTGTCCTGTGCAGTGCGTACGGTCAGAGACGAATGACCTTCTAGATTGTGAATAGTGTTTATAATAGCGATGAGTCCACCTTTCATCTCAGGGTTAAGGTGAATGCCCTATAATTTTCGTATCTGGGGTCTGAAAATTCGCATGAACTTGTAGAACACGAACTTGATTCTTCAAAGGTTAACTTTTTCTGCGCCATATCCCGGCGCCAGGTCTACGGACCTTCTTTTTCGCAGAAGCAACCGTACACAGGGGTCACCTATCTCGATATGTTACAACAAATGCTCTTTCCACCATTATTAGAGGTTGAAGCGGTAAACTTTATACGGCAGCAGATGGACCCCTCTTACATTGATCAAATAGTGCGAGCGTGGTTGAACGACTTACTCCTAGATCGTTGGCTTGGTCATAATGGTCCAGACGACAGAGCTCTATATATCTGGCCCCCCCGGTCCCCGGACTTAACGCCATGCAATTTCTTCCTATGGGGCTGCCCAATTATACGCAGAGTTAAAACGCAGAATTGAACATGCCGTTCCTTCCATTACTCCGGATCTGTTAACCAATGTTTGGGAGGAATTGGATTATCGGCTGAATGTATCCCCTAGAACGAAGGGGGCACATATTGAACATATGTAGGAAAAATTCTGTTCAATGACCTTCACTTTGATGTATGAATGCTGTTGATATTATATATTACGCTGTTATAATAAAGCATTGAAACTGGGACATTCTTTTACGGACACCCGAGTAATATATTATTGTAAAAATAATAGGATATGTCAACTTTTAATACAAATTTTAATACAAATATGTATATTTTTTATAAGTTACAACGCTTATGAGGCATAGTTCTTATATTTTTCACTAGTCGCCAAAAGAAGCAACGTTCAAAGTAACTAACGAAAGAAGTTAATGGACTCATTTGAAACGTGGCAACAGTCCCTAATTCTTTTTTTTGTCTTCAGGCGAAAGCAATAAGAAATGAGGAATACAGGCAAAAGAAAAAACGAATCCAAATTCTAAACGGGTGATAAAAAACCGGTGTAAAGAATAAACACATTGTGAGCCATTGAGAGGAGCGTGGATCGTTTAGGAAATTTTGGAAAAAACAAAAAGTTTGTTATCGAAAATCGATCTATAAAATTTAAAATCTAAAAGAAACATTATTTTATAAACTCGTAAATTAACCAGTAACGATTAACGATGTGTCGAGAAAATTTTGAATATGTTAATGGTCCTTTAGTTCATTTAGGAATTTAACGAAAGCGTTAAAAACGTACGAAAATATTTAGACTACTTGGATCTATACGGAATAACGCATTTAACGCCGTTATATGCCCACCTTTGTATATATATATATATATATATATATATATTATATATATATATATATTATATAATATATATATAATAATTAATATTAATATATACTATATATATATAATATATATATATATATATAATTATATATAGGAACTTTCGCTTCAAATCTAAGGGTGTTTAACACCGGTAAAATAAAATATCGAACGAATGTAATCGATTTTTTTTTCGATTATTTCAAGGCAACAGTGCGTTAAAAATTACAAGTTTTTTCTTTTTTTTTTCTTAAACTTAACAGGGATCATACCCAAGATTAAATCGCAAAGAAAGAAAGAGTCAGGGTCTCTCCCTAGGCCTCAGCGGGGGACGACTGGGGCGGACTTCGTCCCCCCTCTCTGTTCCCCGTCGGCTCCGGACCCTCCCTTTAAAGAAATTAAATAAAAAAAAACAATTTGAAAACAAAATTAAACATATAAAAATTAACCATTGATTATTAAAAAGCAACATGTCGGCAACTTTTTCTCTTCTCATAATTGGAGTTCTTAAAGTTAAAACGTCAAAGTGAAATGTTAGAGCAATTAGGGTTTAAGAGATATTATAGCATATATGTTTAAAGAATATTTTATGAAATAATTTTAAAGGCCATATAAAAACAATATAAATATTATATATATTATATATTATATATATATAAGATATATATATTATATATATATATATATATATAATATATATATATATAATATATATATATCATATATATATATATATATATATATACTATATATATATATATATATTATATATTATAATAAATTAATGGAGTGTTTTAAAGGGAAATATGGTTAGAGGGAGAATTAAAGGATTTAGGATAGGAAAGAAAAATTTGTGAGAGGAAGTAATATTGAGATAAGAGGTATATTAAAAAATAAATATTCAAAATTAATTGGTTGGTATTAATTGGATTGTATAACGATTAAAAAACGTTGATCCGACACTATAAATTTTTTCTGTATATTTAAAGTGTAAAAGGTATTTAAAATTAATTGGGATAGTGTGATGAATAAAAATTAAATAATGTTAATTTATTTTAATATTTATTAAAAGAACCAAATTTTGGAAGACAGACGATTATGTATGTTGGTGGTTCTCCGTGAAGTAGATTAAGATTAATATACGGCTATTAGGAGATTAAATTGGAATTTATAGGAAAGAATGATAAATTTTTAGTAATAAAAAGACCAATATATAATAATATATAATATATACTATATACCTAAATACTAACATATAAATATTAATAAGAGATATGATGCATATATATTAATGTGGCGAATAGATAAATAAGCTTTATATAGTTCTATAACTACATTATAGTCTATTACTAGAATACTTATATAATATATATATTTCCTAGTGTAGGGAGTGGGTGTTATAGGTTGGGGATCATATAATATATTATATATAATAATATAGTATATATATATATATATATATATTAATATCCGAAAAAAATAAAGAAGTAAAATGAAAAGTACAAGAATTTTAGTTATGGTAAAGGAAAAATTCAAGAGAAAATATATGGAATAAGAAAAAATAGTTAATTTCAATTTGATAAGTGGTGGAAAATAGAAAAAAAAAAATAAAATTTAATTTTTATTTGTTTATGTTTTTTTTGTGAAGTTATATATAAAAAAATAAGACGAAGATATTTAGAAAAATAAAAAAGAATATATGGAATAGTGAAATAGGAATATAAAGTATTATTTATAGGGGGGGAATCAAGAAGTTAAGGGCAAGCACAGAAACAGAGCGCAAAGATTTAAATATAGAAAAAGATTAGTGTTAAACTAAAACTGATATACGATCTACCGAAAACGAAGAATTGAATAATAAGAGAAGGGAGGTTAAGGAGAAAATAAAAGGAACGCAGCAGCAGAAAGAACAACAAGAGTGGAACCTGAAGAAGTATACCAACAAGAGGATGAACAAGAAAAGGTGTTAAACTTATGTGCGGTTTACCCTTGGGTATTATTTTAGTTTAAAAAAAAAAATATTTTTAATAAAAATTTAATAAGAACGTGAACTTTTAATAGTTTTATAATTGTAAATATAGTTAGTTTTGAGATATAAAAAAAAATAAAAAAAAAAGTAAAAAATTTTTTTTTTATAATTTTAAATAATAAAATTTTATAAGATGATAAATATATGTTATAAGTTTTATGACTCGTATATATATTAGTTTTAGAGATATAATGAGATGTAAATTATTTAGTTTAAAAAATATATATATATGTAGATATATTATAATATATATTAATATATATATATATATAATATATATATTATATAATATATGATTTATATAATATACATATATCACTATATATAGATATATATATATATAGACTATATATGTATATATGTATATAGCAAGGTAGTAAATAACTAAATAATTATATATATAATATATATATTAGATATTAATATTATATAATGTGTGGAGTTGAGTTAATGAACCTGTAAAAATATAAATTCTAAGGAAACAATAAAATAAATATGGGTAAAGATGTTGGTTTTAAGATTTAAAGAAACATATAAATATCAGTTAGGAATAGGTTTAGGACAAATCGAAATAGATTATCAAAGACGAGTTAGGATAAGTTGTTGTTAAGTATAAGAAGAGTTAAATAGTTTGCGTTATATATTAAATAATTTAATTAAAAATAATAGAAGAAGGAAGAAAGAAATAAGAAAAGAAATAAAATAAAGAATACATTTCATGGCTAGATCATGACGAAGTAACTAATTAAAAGAAAAAATAAGATATTCAAGACGGGTTTATAAGCAGCTTATAAAATAGTAGTTAAAATTGTGGTCTGAGAACTAGATAAAAAATATATATATAGATATATATCTATATAAATAATATATAGATAAATAATTAATAGAAAAATAAAAGTATACTTTTAAGCATGTACTCTTTCAAGACATGAGCGTTATATTTATTATAATATACTATATATATTATATATATTAAGTTTGCTCTTGCATGACTTTTCAAGATCATGACTATATTTATTATATTTAATATACTAAGTATTGAAATAAAAAATTACAGCTATGAAGCGAGTTATGAAATTTAATTAAATTTAATTAAATTTAAATAAAGAAAGGTTAATCTGATGTAAAATAGATTGCATATAACTAAATTAAATATATAATAAAAGATAAATTCAATTAATAGAAAAATAAAAGTATACTTTATGGATAAAGTCCAGATTTATCTATGAACAATTATCAAATCAGTAAGTTAAATTTAGGTCAGAGAACTAAAAGAAACGGTA
>JABUQX010022126.1:15000-17500 GCA_015478945.1 Trachelipus rathkii
TTTTGTTTCAGAAGATATGTTAGAGCGATTGAATAATAAATTATATATTAAAGAAATTAATAATTAAAACTAATAGATTTATATCAAGCTTGCATACATGAAATTGTGTAAACCTTACACTTTAATAATAATCACACACATTATATATATATATATATATATATATATATATATATATATATAAATATGTATATATATATATATATATATATATATATATATATATATAGAAATATATATGTTTTTATATGCATATATATACTGGTGTATATATATATATATATATATATATATATATATATATATATATATATATATATATATATATATATATATATAGTAGTATATATATAAACTACGATATATATATATATATATATATATATATATATATATATATAGTATATATTATGTCCCAAAAGTAAGTGTACTGATGTCGTATTTAATTATGTATTGGACTTACCTGAAATTACAAGTTATCTCCTTCGAAGTATGACCCTTGGGAGGTTACACAGCGGTTCCAACGTTTCTTCCACTGTTCATAGCAGTACCGGAAGTCATTTTCCTGAAGTGTGTTTAGTTCACGTGTTACAGTATTTTTTATGTTTTCCATCGTCCCAAAATGATGACCCTTCAACTTCATTTTCAACTTAGGGAAGAGGTAGAAATCGCACGGAGCTAGATCTGGGCTGTATGGAGGATGTGGAAGTACTTGAATGTTTTTCTTCGCCAGAAATTCTATAATTGAGAGCGCAGTGTGAGATGGCGCGTTATCGTGGTGCAGCACCCAATCGTCTGCAATGTCTGTTCTGATTCGCTGAACTCGTTTTCGAAGTCGTTCCAAGACATCTTTGTAAAAGACGTGATTAACTGTCTGTCCTGAAGGTACAAATTCCTTGTGCACAATACCACGGCTGTCGAAAAAAACAATAATCAGTGTTTTCACCTTGGACTTGCTCATACGTGCTTTCTTCGGACGAGGAGAATTTTTTGTGTGCCATTCCGCACTTTGCCGTTTGGTTTCAGGTTATAACTTTATCCAAAAAAATTGTGCTCCATTTCGAGTCTTTCAAGTAAATCTTGACAAATTTTGACCCTGTTCGCTTTCTGCTCCACAGACAAGTCTTTCGGCACTAGTTTTGCACAAATTTTTCGCATGTGCAAATGGTTCGTTAAAATTCTATGAACTGCATTTTTATCCAAACCAGTTTCTTCTGCAATCACTCTGACACTGAACCGGCGGTCTCTCTCCATCACAGCTCTAACAACTTCCACATTTTCATCGTTTGTTGACGAGATTGGTCTTCCACAACGAGGGTCGTCTTCAACATTTTCTCGGCCCTCTTTGAAAGCTTTGTGCCACTTAAAAACCATAGTTCTCGATAGAGTGGCATCCCCATAAGCTTCGTTTAAAGAAGCAAATGTCTCAGTGGCAGACTTGTTACGTTTCACACAGAATTTGATAGCGTACCGCTGTTCAATATTTACCTGCATCGCAAAAACGTAACGAGGATAGAAAACACGCCCATACACAAAAAGATGTAGTGCAAAAACGTAACGAGGTTAGAACACACGCCCATACATAAACAGATGTAGTGCAAGACTGACTTTATAAATCTGGTTAAAACTGGTATGGATATGTAGCCTAGGTAACTAGCTACCCACTCGTATACGTCACGGAGGAGCTACATTACTCAGTCGTTCATGGGATATTCAGTAAACTTACTTTTGGGACAGAGGAGTATATATATATATATATATATATATATATATATATATATATATATATATATATATATATATATATATATATATATATATATATATATATATATATATATATATATATATATATATATATATATATATATATATATATATATATATATATATATATATATATATATATATAGGCCAGCATCCCGAAGAGGCCAGACATGTAACTAGAAAACTAACATTTTTTATTTCAGCAAGCAATTTCATCGATGAAACTTAAAAAAAATTATTTTATTCTAATATTTATTAATAACACCTTAAATATTAGTATAATCTTAGATCTGGCAAGTGTACGCTGTGATTGACCTTGAATCCTGCATTAGTTCACGAGAGCAAGAGTTGCCAAATAGTATTTTATTTTTACGCTTTGGAGAAAATGTTATTTTTTCTTTTTATATCCTTTTTAGGGGGTTCGAGCCGACGGAGGGACAGAGGGGGGCCGGTAGGCCGAGAAACCCCGACTCTGTCCATCTTTAAGTTTTACCCGTCCTTTAAGTAAAAAAGAAAAATTCAACATTTGGCACCTTTGCGCGCTCACCTCGGAATACTGAGCTTCGTATTCTCAAAAAACCGTAATTTTTCCAACATTTTTAACAATTTTAAATTTTTAAAAAGCGTTATTTTTTTTTATTTCATGGGTAAAAATGTCTCCTGATTAATAAAATTATATTTATTTTCGTGTAGCTGTTATAGTTTTTTAGTTACATGCATGTGTCTTTCGGGA
>JABUQX010022126.1:30000-32500 GCA_015478945.1 Trachelipus rathkii
CCTGAAAAATTTTTAATGGCGTGTCGATCATTTTCCCTGTCGACCATTTTCCTTATCACATACCTGAAATATTCTTAATGGCGTGTCGATCATTTTCCCTGTCTACCATTTTCCTTATCATAACACCTGAAATTTTTTTAATGACGTGTCGATCATTTTCAATGTCGACCATTTATTTTCCTTATCGCACCACATGAAATTTTTTTCATGGCGTGTCGATCATTTTCCCTGTCGACCATTTTTCTTATCACAACACCTGAAATTTTCTTAATGGCGTGTCGATCATTTTCCTTGTCGAACATTTTCCATGTCGACGATTTGGGCTAGTCCCCAAATCCACCTTGAATCTACCATAAACTCAGGTTTTGTCCAGTTGAATATTGAAAACAGAATTCAATTAAAATAATTACCGATATTAAATGCAAATTTTCATTTTCTTAGTCTCATTTCAAAATATTTTCAATGATATTGACAAATAATAAAATATATAAATGTTACATTATATCATATCAATGTAGCTTATTAATAATGCACATTAATGCAAATTAATGGTTTAAATTCGCAAAAATTGATTCCCCTTTAAATGACTAATGTGAATGATTAAAATTAAGTATTGCTTGTTAGGTGCTTTCGATCTTTAACGCAAGCGTTATTATACTGAAGTTTTAATTCATCTGTGCTTTAGAAGTACTATTTGCAATTGGTTTGGTGAATTACATTAACCAAGTTAAAACAAGTCGGGTTGTATTTCATTCGTTGGTTGTAATTTAAAAAAAAAAATACTTAAAAGAAAAGAAGGATGATTGGTTTCCTCCAACTTATGTGAAAAATTTCTAAGTAAATTATTTTGTTTAAAAAAATTTCGATTTTTAAGTTAGAAATAAAAAATCCCCTATCGTCAAATAATGACATATACACACCACGACACACACACGGAAACATATATATATATATATATTATAATATATATTATATATATATATATATATATATATCTATAATATAATATATATATATATAAATCTATATATAATTATATATTCTATAGATAAATATATATATATATATATATATATATATATATATATATATATATATATATATATATATATATATATATATATATATATATATATATATATTATTTTTCTATCATATATATATATATATATATATATATATATATATACTGTATATATATATTAATATTATATATATATATATATAGTATTCTATATTATATATATATATATAATATATATATATACTATATATAATATATATATTATATAATATCAATATTAGCATATATATATAATAATATATATATATTATATAAGTATTATATATAGATTAAATATAATTAATTAATATTTTTAATTATATAGGTATATATATATATATATAATAATATATATATATATATATCTTCCTCCTATCTCAAGATTGGGGGTGAGGTGTGTGTCATACATCGGAACAGAAAAGAAGTAGAAGAATATAACGCAAGTCGTAAAGAAAGTCCAGCCTTACCATCCCTTTTAAACCTTTAAGTGAGAACTAGTCGAAGTTAGAAAAATCCACTTTAAGGTTTCAGGTGTCTGCAAAGGAATTTCACTGTGGCATCTGGTCAATGTAGGGTTCATCCCCTGGACAAAGGCCACAACCATACCCCATCACAGAACCCCGCCATTCACTCCTATTATGTACCTTTCTACTCGCCACTGGCAAACTAACATTCCTCTCCTTCAGGCATTCCTTTACTGACTCAATCCACTTATTTTTCTGTCTACCATACGGTCGACTCTCAGCACACACACCACTATACATCCGCTTAACCAACCGACTACCATCCATCCTTTCCAAATGAACGAAACATCTCGTACTTTCGTTCATTCTCTCATTTACTTCTTTCTTCACAAAACACAACTCCCTAATGCGTTATTTATCATTATATTAATTCTTCTCACACCTAACACGCCCATTAGTTTGTCCATCTGAACACATTTTACCTTAGGTCTATACCTCTTATTCCAAACCATAGTTTCACAACTATACATTAACAAAGGTAACAGCATACCCTAATGCAAAACACTAGCGCGCTCGAGACTTAGTTCCTTTAAATCCACCAACAATTTAATTTCACTAAATACCTTCCTACCATTCACAACTTTCCTACTACTTTCTACATCATCCTTTCCCTTTTGATCCAACATATATCCGGAATATTTAAAATCAGACAGTTGTTCCAGTTTTTCTCCTTCTAACATAACTTATCACCGCGGACTATCCTCATTTGCTGCCATAACCTTACTCTTATCTACATTTACTTTCAAACTCCTCCATTTACACACCCTGTCAAACACCTCTATAACACACAAAACCAAATCATCGGCAAATAATAAGTGGTGCACCTTTTACTCCCTTCTATTCTAACATATCACTTGCCACCTTTACGGCTAATTCTTTCATAGCCCAATCCATATACAAATTGAATAACCAA
>JABUQX010022126.1:40000-42500 GCA_015478945.1 Trachelipus rathkii
TATAATAGAGATCAAGAAAAAGTGATCGGCCACAACGTCATATTTATGTCTTAACAGAATATATCTCTTCAATGACCTACTTGGGGGGAGCAGATAACATTGTGGCAGTTGCTTTTCCCAGATATCTTCACTAAAAGAAAGTGCTTACGATTTACATGCTGCCGCTCGTCTTCAATCAACCGATGAAGAAACTAACAGTTTTTAGCCTCGTCTTCATTCTTACCCTCTACAAGATAATCTTCAAAAATGGGACGATACATCATCAGCTTTCCAGCGACCATTTTTGCCAAAACCTTGTCGTGAACAAATCTTCAACAATTTTCATCAGCTGTCTCATCCTGGAATTAAGGCTTCTCTTCATCTTATCAAGACTAGGTATTTCTGCCCTAATATGAATCTTGGCATCAGGATTTTTGTTCGCTTTTGTCAACAGTATCAACTATCAAAAATTCAGCGTTATTTTAAGCCACCTATTGCTCCCACGGAATTCTATTACAGCGATTTGAAACAGTACATATTGCCATCGAGAGACCATTACCTACACACTCCTCGACTGATACTTCAGCTCCAGTCTTCAGATATCTTCTCACTTGCATTCAGACGAGCACTAAGTGGACAGAAGCAATTACTCTAGTAATTGCTACTTCAAAATCTGTCCAATTTGCCTTTATGCAATGGACATCAAGATTTGGTATTCCTGATTATGTAATCTCAGATAGAGAACCACAGTTTGAAGGAGAATCTTCACCGAACAATCAAAATTGATTGGATTTCATACACTCCGGACAAGCGCTTAATACCCTTCAACAAATGGTCAAATCGAAAGATTTCATTGAGCTAGGAAGAGTGCACTTATGGCGCGAAAACAAAACTGGCTACTCTCTCTTCCAGTCATCATGTTATGTCTTCTTTGCATTCCCAATGACTCAAAAGTTTATCCTTTTCAATTAGTGACCGGAAAAGCACCTCTTTATCCTTTAGAACTTCTTCAAACACCTAAAAATAGATTCTTGCAACGACTTCATGAAAAAACTAATGGCTCATATGAAACAACTGGATTTTTGACAGCAACTGTCTTTTCATCCCTCCATTGCTTCATCATTCATCATACATTCCTGCCAAACTTTATATCCCTAGGAAGATAACATACTAACTTCCCAGAACCTCAGATTATGGTGATGAAAATGATAAAATTTAAAAAAAAAAATTTAAATATATTACTTAATTAATTTGCTCACAATATTCCTGTTATGTCATTACCATTAATAAAGGGGAACAGTAGCAATACCATTTACCTTACAAGTTTCACCATTGATGCAATGACATGTTACCAAAATATATGCCTAATTAGAAATTTACACCTATTTGTTAATTTATTTGTCAAATAATATTCAATTATTGATCATTTTGTTTTTTCCTCAAAAATAGATATTTTAATAAGCCCACTGGACAGTTTTTTTTTGTTAAAACCCCGGGTTTTTTTCCAACCCTGAAATGAATACTATTATATTACCACCTAGAACCTTCACCTTCAGGAAGAGCAAGATGTATAACCCATTCTTTTTTTGTCAACATAAGCAAAAGTTTTTTTGTGTTCTTTTTGTAGTCATTTTTTTGAGCTTCAGTAACATTTTCTGACTGATTGTTATCTACTACTTTTAAGCTTTTTCTTTCACTGGACTGCGTTTCAATTTTAGATTGTTAAAATTTTAACTTCAGCAGCTTCTTTATGCATAACAGTTGCATGGTTTTTGTTGCAAACACTACATTTAATTTTTTTACACATCTTTTGCTTGTTTGAAAGGTAATCAGATACTTAAAGCAAAGTTTATTATCACGAGTAAGTTTTATTTTTTCATCATATTACTTTCATTTGAAGAAATAGCAGTTATGTATGTTTTGATTTGATTTCTGCAAACTAAGCATTGAACAATTTTGAGATCACGTTTTTCCGTTGTTGTAAAAAGTACCTTTTTACTTTCAGTGGAACCCTTCTTAAATGTATTTTCTTCTTTTTTTCTGTTATGTTGCCATACAATGGTAAATTCAATAAATCTGATTATTGACGAGCAAACACTGCAAGATCATTTAAATTTTCCATACGTTTTTATGTTTGGAATTTGCTGAATTCGTTTTCTCCATCTAATCTAAATAATTTCATTATAATCTTGTAAATTTCATTAGGGCTGTTGAGCTGATTTAATGGTGATAAATCATCGATCATGTTATTGCAACTCATCAAAAAAATAGAAAATTCTCGTATTGTTTTAGCGTCCTCATTCTTTGTTTTCCAATTATTTAATATATCGATATAAGAACCAGCCAATTTCTTTCGTTATCAAATTCTTCAATCAAAATGTCGTGTTTTTTTATGCTCAATATTTGCATCCGTATTTCTGCAGCTCCTAACAATTTGCACAAAGGAAGGAAGCCCTGTTGTAAATTTTTGTAGGTAATGCAGTTTATCAGTATCCTCTTCACAATGATCTGCAATCATTGA
>JABUQX010022126.1:47500-55000 GCA_015478945.1 Trachelipus rathkii
TGTTTATTTCTAATGTGCTTATTTTTACAGCATAATTATATAGGTAAAAAACTGTTTATAATTCTTTATTAGTTAATAAATTTAATGAAATAAAGAAAAATAACATTAAAGTAAGAAAATATATATTAAAAACAAAAAAAAAACAGGAAAATCAATTGTTTTTTATTCATCATATATGTTTTTTTTTAATAAAAAACGGTCGTTTTTTATTCACTTACATCTCTAGCCACAGGTGGTATATGGTAAACGGTGAGGTATGACTCGACTCCCCGCGCGCAGGGACCCTTAAGGGATGCACCGAATGCGGAAAATAAACATGGGAAAGGATTCCTGCAACTCATACCTTTATTTTAAGTCTAACGTGATGTATTTCGGAGTCGGAGTAACAAAGGACCGGAAAAATGCACGCTGCTGCTTTCTAAAACTGCAACGGTTGAAACGACACGCTCGGCAACAGCCAAGCTCGGCTTTGTATCTCCTGAAACAAAAAAGTGGGACAGGTGACTTAGAAAAGGGGTAGGGGTACTATCTAATACTAAAAAATTTTGGGATTGACTCGATTCCATCATAAACCATGGGAATCGATTCAGCAGTATCGATTATATACTAATATATACTAATCGATACCTATATCGGGTATATTCCGTCACATACGATATACCATGCAAGAAGCATTAGAAAAGGGGGGCGGGGTACTAAACCATGGTAGGAGTGCTCCAATCACTTTATAAAGCACGGCATTCGATTACCTCTACCTTAAAACATAGGGATCGAACCCACACTCGGGCCAACTATCTCAATATAAACATAATGCTAGAAATGCTAAAACAAAATAAAGCACCCCCGCTGGGGCCACGGGGACTCTGGCGTTCGGGAAAGTAACCCCGGGAATCTCATTTTCGGGACGTTTGACTCCTGTTTGAGACCCGTCAAAATATGTTTTGGACAACGAGTTTGCCGCCCCCGTGAAACGCTCTTTGATGCGTTCTAAAGCCGCAACGGTTCATCCGAGCGGCTCATACGCAACGGCAATCGACTCGGCAGCATCCATTACCTATTATTCGACACTTTGTTCGACCCTGTAGCTCGAGGAATAAGAAATAGATTAGGTGCACTAGAAAAGGGGGTAGGGGTACTAACTCATATTAGAAGTGATTCGATTCCATCAAATACAACGGGAATCGATTCACTATCATCGATTATATAGGAATCGATATCTATATCGGGTATATTCCCTGACATAGATTATGTCGTGCTAGAAATGCTAGAAAAAGGGAGGCGGGGTAAGAAATCGTACTAGAAGTTCTCCGATTCCATTATAAACCACGGAATCGATTTCTCATCATCGATTATGTAGGTATCGATATCATATAAGGGCCACCTATTCCAATATAAATACAGTGCTAGAAATTATACAAGGGCGAGCGACGCGTGACATCACTTCTAGCTTCGTTATTATCGCTAGACTCATTCTCTGTGACCGGAAGAGGTCTAACGAGTGTCATTTTGGTATATTATCTTGGATAAATGACAAAGGAATTAATATTGGCAAGTTAAACTTTATTTTCACTATAATTGATTTTACTACATTGAAAATAAAGTTTAACGTGACACTATTTATTCTTTACAAGATAATAACGACAGCTTATTATTTTTTGTTGCTGCTACTTTTTTTTAATTATCACTGTTGGTGTTAATGGATGGTGAATGTTGCGTACAGATCTGAGGATACCAGATAAAAAATTTGGAGTTTTAGAGATACGAGTTCTAGTTTACATATACTAAGGCCACCGCCCCACAAACAACAGTTTCAAGGTAACATTATGCCTTTTAGTAGTAATTCAACGAAGAACCGGCTTTCTCGTATTATTGAAAGCTTAGTACTCAGACATAATGAGAACTAACCAGTGGTTTTGAGATTAAACATAAATAAATAGGGATTGTGAAACATATTTACAAGAACAACAGCACTATAAGGATTAGGTAGTTTACATATATTATATTATAGTGTAACTAATTAACTATTTAGCATAGATATATAGTAGGTATAATAGGATATAGTTATAGACATATATATATATTAGTCTGATCTGTAATATGTATATTAGCGTATATATACAATAAGATATAATTATTCTATATATATATATATATATATTATAGAGAAATATATATACTATTTATAGTATAGTATTTATGGATGTAGGATATATAGTAATACGGTAACCGGGAGAGGAGAGATAATAATTATACGTAGAATAAGGTCGATGTCATAGTAAGATTATGTATCTAGTAATAATATATTATAATATGATATATTAAATATATTATATTATATATGATTTTAATAATAAGTACGTTCTAAAGTGTTATTATATATGATATATATATATACGATAGGTATTAATTAGCTTATATATATCAGTAGGTAGGATATAATATTTATATTATAGATATTATAAATATATATATGTTATATAGTTATATAACTAATATATTAGTTATATATATCTTATCATATATATGTATGATATATATATACTGTATATGGTATAAGATATATATAATATATGATACTATAAATAGGATTAGATATTAATATAGTACGATGCATTAATTATGAATTAGCTTGAGTAGGTATATTGTATTTTTAGGGGATATAATATATATAGTATAAATATAGTATATGATGATACGATATATATATATATACGAGGTATAAATAGGATTTTATATATATATATATATCATGTATACATATATAATTAGTATTTATACTAAGTATAGTTATCATAGTTAATATTAGATATATATATATATATATATATCTATATCATATATATATATTATTACTCTTTGTTATTCGTATTTATATTTATATATATTTATATATAATATAGTATATAGGGCTACTATAGCTAAAATATATATAACGTATATTGATTATTGTTTATATATAGTAATATATATAGTAATATATATATAAATATATAATTACTATATATATATTTATATTATATATATATATTATAATAGTATATTTATAAATATATGATAAATATATATATTAAATTATATATTATATATATATTAATATATATATTTATATTTATAATATATATATATTATATATATATACTATAATTAAATATAGTTAATTATATATGACTAAGTATAGCTAATATTTATAATTATATATTTAGGTATATAATACTATACGACTATAGGTCTAGCACAATAATACGTGATAGATCATATGTTATAATATCTGAGTTTATAGTAGATAGGCTATAATGATAGTATATAAAATTAAATATATATAGTAGTTATATATATGTATTGGAATAGTGTTTTTTAGGCAAAAAGTTATATATAGTCTAAGTTAGTGTTACGTAATATAGTATATACAGATAGTAAGATCGTATAGAGATAAGATAAATTCGTATTCAAAATAATGTACTGGTCAATACAATCAATAACTATACAACATGAATCTTAATTTCCTTCTAATTTCTTTTTTAATAACATATTTACCATTTTGAAATGGATGAGAGGCAAATTGCCAAAATAATTCAATTATTTAAAGAAAATCATTTGAAATTTATGCGTTAATGTAAGTAAAATGATTTATTGTAAAATGAGTTCTTAAATTGAATCTATGAAGCGTATTTTCAATTTACAAATATTTTTATATTCTTTCGAATTACGGAATGGGTTGTTTTTATATATTCGCTAGAGCCTCACTAGAAGATTTTTAGTTATTGTATTTAATCACAAAAAAAAATTTGCATTTCAATATATTTTTAAAGGTATTTATATCTATTGTTTTTATTTGATGTATGTAGAGTGATAGTAGTGTGTGCAAGATGGCATATTTTGCATAGGCGTGCGGTTGTATATTATGACTTTAGACCAACACATAGCGCGGCTTAAATCAACTTTGCCATCTGTGGACATAGGCTCAGCCTATCTAATCTCTGAAGCTCCTAATTTTCTATTGTCCTGAGAACTGTCTAGATGGCTATAAGAATTCATATGCTTTCAGTAAGTTACTAACGTATTTAATTATAATTATTTCCACATAATTTCCGTGCTGTGAAGGGTGGAGTGTGTGCCTATGTAACATTAATACTCCTGTAACACACTCTAAACGTGAATCTGAATCTCCTAACTTCGATGCTCGCCTGGTGGCTCAAAATTTTCCTTCTTCTACTACAGATTAATCTTGTGCTTAGCTGCTACTGTGTTCCCTAACAGAACTATTTTCACTCTTTCTTATGAAGTTATTACTACCCGTCCTCCGAGACTGTTATAATCTTTCCTCATCCAAATATGAGGTCTTCTATTTAGGGGGATTTCAATGTGCACAAAAACTGAATGGTATGGGAATCCTTCTCAATATACTGAATCTTAGTGTGTGGGAGGAGTGCGAATACATTCGGCATTACGCTCACTTCTAGATGCAACTAATCAGAAGAACCTACACACATTCGGAATCGTTCCTAACAATTCTTGAACCACTTGACCTATGGTTATCAACCCGCAACGTTGCCTTCTCTCTATAATACAACTACTTCGTCCTATTGGTAAATCTGATCACAACGCTTATATCTCTTTGATTTAATACTTTCTCTTCGCAACAAAGCTCCATCCTGCCGTAGCGGTTTTTTCTGGCACTGTTGATCGGGGTAGATTGGGGGGCCTTGTGTGCTTCTACGCGTAAACTATAATGGAATGATGCTTATGAGTCTGATACGCTTCGGCTTCTGCCATTAAGGGTGGAGAAGCTGTAATGTTGCGTGGGATGCAGGTTTCATTTCCTTGCTTCGACTAAAATCTTTCTCGTCCTCATATCCATGGTTCGGATCGTCGGCTTGTTCTCTGGCCATTCAGGGCTAGAGACAGTGCCTTATCGAGGGTTGAAAAATTCTCGTTCCTATACACTCTCGCTAATTTTAATTTAGCTAGAAATCGTGCAGGGATTAACTCTAGCCTTCGACGAGCAAAAGCTCGGGGCTTTCATGCAAATTACGAAGTGGCGCTAAACTCTTGGTTCTCTGCTTGACAAATCCTTATCTGGCCTCATTGGCCAAAAAACATCTCAACAACTTCTGTAAATCTGCCATTTCCTCTCTTATTCGATCTGATGGCTCTGTTGCTAAGCTCTCAAGACTGAAACGGCCAATGCTCTTGGCTCCTATTTTTCCTGCTAACTCAACCCTGGATCGAATTCCGGCATTTCTTCTCCTCCACCTTCTCCTCTCGGGTGTCCTATGTCTTGCCTGTGATTACATTTTGATCGGTGCATGGGCTCCTGAAGGATTCTATGAACGGTGTAGGAAGCGGAGGGGCGGATGGCATCATCCTGCCGCGAGTTTTTGAGGAGTGATGCTTCCGCAGCAATGGCCACCTCCCCATTGTTCAAACTATAATTTCGTATGTCTCAATACTAACTACTTTCCCTCAGTGTTGTTACGCAAGCACAATGTCAAATCCTATTCAAAAAGGAAAGCCGCTCTGATCCTTCAACTATCGCCCTATAGCTCTCACCTGTATGCTATCTAAGATCTTTGAAACCTTTCTTAACTCTCACTTCTTAGAACATCTGGATCCTCATTCCTCTTCTTTCCGATAGCCGTACGGTTCGGCGTTCGAGGTCTATGCTGGTGAATAGCTTTCGCTAATTTAACGATTTTAATGGTTTCCCGCCTCAGGAACTACCTGGGAGACTTGCGGTGGTTGGCGGCTTGACATATCCAAAGCATTTGATCGCCGGGTAAGGCATGCGTCACTGCTCTCGCAAGACTTCCCTCCTTTGAGTTTCTCCTTCTCTTTGCTTATTATGTCTAGCGTTCTTTTCAAAGTCGCCTCAATATCGGCTGTGACATGATGGAGCGACTTTCTTCTTTTCTGTTAAGTAGTGGTGGTTCACTCAGGGTTCTGTCTTAATCTCCAACTTTTATTCTACTTTTCATTAATGAATCTTCTCCCCTGCACATCTAACTTAATCCACTCATATGCCGATGAACCAATCCTTCATTCTTCAAGTCATTTCAATTACTGATCCATCTTTTACTTTCTGAAATTGGCCTCTCGTCTTATCTTTCCGATTCTATTTCGCTGAGTCTGGATAGAATTTCCGATTGGGGTCGTCTGCAACCATTGTGGAAACTTCAAATTCTTTAAACATCAACTTCTACAATCTTCCTCTCTAAACACTTCTACTTTTAATATCCCTTTCGAACGGTTCTCTCGTCTTCTCCTGTTGACAATACATCCTTGGCCTTACATAAACAAAAAAATGTCTTGGAAATCACACATCGACAACGGTTGCTAGGGCGGCTCAAAGAAACTGGGAGTTTGTTTGACTGCGAGATTTTTTTACTCCTCTTATCAGTTACTCCGCTAATGCAACGGGTTACATCGCCCTTGTATGGAGTATTGTTCTCAATATGTGGGGGGGCTACTGGTTTTCACATGGCTTTTGGAGCGCGGTCGGCTACAAAAGCCAAAAGGCTTATAAGACTGTTCTGATTCATTTCCCAGTCCACTTGACATTATCTTTGGGCGGGCGCGATGTTGGTCTTTCATCTCTTTTTATAGGTAGGGCGCAGCGGCGGTGTGGTCGGCAGGAACTTAACCACTACGCGACCACACCTTTAGACGCCTCGTAAGCACAAGGGGTGCTGTGTCTGCGACGAGTTTTGTGTTGATGTAGGTAATTCCAGGCTGTTGTTGCGTGCTTCCTTCTTTCTGCCACACGTCGTTCTGTGGAATTCTTTCTTCTCCTGTCGGTTCCCTGCCTGACATTTAATCTCCCTCACTTTAAAGGCACTGCGGTTGTGCTCATCCTGCGTAATTACGCTATGTGGCATAATTTTAGCGGCTTGCAAACCACCTCCCTGAATAGGGTTCTGCCCGGAGTGGTGGTGACAACTGTAAAAAAAATAATCTAAAAAAATAAAATACGATTTCATGAATTCTCTTTTAAAGTGAATGAATGACTCAATGAAAATGAAATGAATCTAAAGTTAATATGTGGATAAACAGGAATAAGATGATCTCTGAATGATTTATTTGAGTTCTAGGTTTTGATATTCAGTTGCAGAAAATTCAGATATGTGATTAATCTGGGGGGGTGTAAACCTTGGGGTGTGTACACCTTGGAGTCTTGGGGCAAAAGATGTTACCCAGATAACAAGTTAAGATTGTATCAAACCAGTGAGAAGAGAATAAACTATGAACGAAAAATTTACAAAGATGACATTTTTAAGTGGAGTCTAGACCAGTTGGAACACATTTTATATGGACGATCTGGTTTACATGAAATGGTATAAAGTTTAAAACTTAAGAGAAGAAAAGTGAAGAAAATTCTTGTGAACAATAATGAGGGAATGGTTAGATACCTCTGTTGTTTACAAATATACCTGGGCAGATTGCCGTGCCTCATACATAGGAGAAACTTCCCTTCAACTCCTATTTCAGATCTCGAAGCACAAG
>JABUQX010022126.1:62500-65000 GCA_015478945.1 Trachelipus rathkii
TTTAGCCACATACCTCTCAGGTATAAATGCAATAGCATTAAAACTTTATTATACAGGGGCTATCATCTTAGTTCCACATTCCAACTTACGCATATAGAATTTGATTTTCTGGTGGATTTCTTTAAAAGTAATTATTTTCCAATTAAATTAGTTTATTATAAGTATATAAATGATTTTCTCAATTCGTGTTACACATCTAGTGCCGTGACTTACACAGTACCTAGATGTGAGTTATATATTAAACTACCTTTTTATGAACATATTTTCACAAAACAACGAAAAGAGCTAACTTCCCTTCTGCGAGACTTTTTCCCCCAGTTGAATATTAATTTAGTTTTCTCTGCTTCGCGTAAAATTTCCTCATTTTGCAACCATAAAGACCGTACCCCTGTGTCTCTTCGTTCCTCAATAATTTATAAATTTTCTTGTGACAGCTGTGATGCTGTCTATATTGGTAGCACTTTGCGTCAATTCTATTTGAGGATCGATGAACACAGGGGTGTCTCAACACGTACCAAAACCTGGTTGAATTCACCAGCCCATTCATCCATCAGGGATCATTCCCACACATTAGACCACACCTTTAATTATAATAACTTCAGCATACTGGCCCAAAGTAATTCACCAACCAACCTACATATTTTGGAAACATTATTCATCTATAACACTAAACCCTCTTTAAATAGTGATTCTGGTCCTTTTAAACTGCAATTGTTTTAACTTCACGTTCTAGAAGTGATGTGTTGTCCTGAGTTTATCCTGAATGTTATATACGAAATAACCAGTTTACATCTGGTAAGTTGTTGCCTATGTATCTGTGGGTCCTGTCATTTGTTTTTAGTTACCCTTAAATACTAATAATTAAGTTAAATTTTATATTTATTGTTCTATTTTTTAGATGCTGCATTTGAGATTTGGAGGCGACGTCTTATATTTCTAAATTTAGTCCAGTTTTTGCAAATGGTACGAGTTAATTTTATTTGATTGTTTCAAATATGTCCAAATTTGTAATTTTTAAGATTTCTATTATTTATTGTTTAAGACTGTTTTTGTTTCTGATATTTGCTAATGTTTATTATTATATTTATAGTTCTTTCACCTGACGATGGAAATAGTTAGAGTTTCCGAAACGTTGTGTTATTTTGATTAAAGATTTTCATGTGGAGGGCTCTGGTATTGCTTTTCCTGATTAAGTTAAAATTCCCATGTCATAGAAGCTGGATCAACACTATTCGACAAAAATATGGTTATATATATATTTATATATATATATATAGCAGTATATATATAGTATATATATATATATAGTATAGCATATATATATATTTATATATATATATATATATATATATATATATATATATATATATATATATATATATATATGCGTATTTGTGCGAATTTTGGAAGTAGTCGTTGAGAAAGTTTATTAATAAGAAAGATGAATTACGTTGCCAATGTCAGGTAGAAAATATAACCAAAAATATTGACATGAGCCTCGGTCTTTAAAGATATTCTTCTGTTGGGGAGCATAATTGAGAAGGGATCCGAAGTTGCAAGAAACAAAACTTGAATTATTTATTGTCAAGTGATTTTTTTTTCCTTTCTCTCTCAAAAACCGTAAATATATTTTAAAGACAGAATTTAATTTTCGTAGCAAAGAGGAACATAAATTATTCTCTGTAACAAATTTGTTTTCAATATCAGATTTATAACTTAAATTGGGCTACTAAAAGTTCCCTCTATGGCCCATATTTCATTTATAATGAAAGTATTGATTATTCGGGATGTTGAAGCTATATTTTTGTAAATGATTCTAGGATGCCTGCTTTCAAATTATTCACACAAACTATTAGTTGTAATTTTTTATCACACACACACACACACACACACACACACACATATATATATATACACACACGCATATATATATACAGTAGTAGTATATATATATATAGTTATATATATATATATATATATATATATAGCATATATATATATATATATATATATATATATATATGTATATAAAGGGCACCGTTAATAAGAGTTAACGCTGCTTAACCTTAATCGTTAACAAAAATTAACGCATGTCAATCATTAAAGTGTTTATCGGTAAAGCACTAACGGAAGTTAACTTTAATCGTTAACGTTAGCCGTCTTCAACATAATAATAATAATAATTTTAATAATAATAATAATAATAATAATAATAATAATAATAATAATAATAATAATAATAATAATAATAATAATAATAAAAATAATAATAATAATAATAATAATATCCCTAACAATATTAATAATGATATTAAGCCTATCAGACTTAAATAATTTAGGCTTTGACCTAGCAGATACTTTTGCCGCTTGCCAAAGAATACTTCCAAAGCGTAAATACCTTAATTAATACTTAATAGTATATTATTGTAAAAATAATAGGATATACCAACTTACAGTTTTAATACAAATATGTATATTTTTTATAAATTACAACGCTTAT
>JABUQX010022126.1:82500-102328 GCA_015478945.1 Trachelipus rathkii
TTAGATGCCGACATGTTTCAGCGAAGGAATTAGAGTCTAAGCTGACTCATACTGAGGAACACGGTGTGGCTCCGTTACTGGGGTTGGAGCCGAATCTTGAAATTTGTATACAAGCGTGTAATAACCCGAGTAAGGTGTTTTTTTCTTAGGGTAACATAGAAATACTGTATATTTAATGGATTTCAACACTCTGAAAGATATCTGAGGCCTCCTCCCCAAGGGTTCCAGATGAAAAAAAGAAGAAATTAAGTATTGAATGCATAGCTGAGAAAGGAACCGGAGTCCGAAAAGGAGTCGAATTGACTCCTGAGTGGAGGCAGAATGAAACTGGAGAGGGAATATGTCAAGTTTATTTTATTGTTTGGCTGTCGTCGGGTGAAGATATTTAAAAATTTGGAAACAACAGGAGAAATTGATTAGGGCAAGATCGGGATTATAAAAAGTGTTTAAAGATGTTTTGGAATATTTATAGAATGTAAAATCATAAAATGTCTGTACTCAACTAATTTCAAAGACTCAGTGGATAAAGCTCCCTGTCATTGTTACTCAGCGACCCGGAGTCCAATGTTTGAGAGTAAAATCTCCTGTGACTCCTTCATTTAAAATGGATGAGTTACAAGAGATTTTACTCTCCATCAGCGGGATTCGAACATTGGACTCCGCGTCGCTGAGTAACAATGACCGTGAGCTTTATCCACTAAGCCATCCACTTCCCCAAAAAAGAACGCTTCAAGCGTAGTTTTTAAAGCACACGGTTTTCTCATCCCATCTATATAAAATAAATAATTGCAAATATTTTTCTTAGTTACCTAAATATTTTCGATTTACAAAGTAGATACAATGTATAAGAAGACAATTAAAATTTATTGTTAAGCTCAAAATGTTTAGGGAAGAGTACTTTTGAGAAATAAAATTTGAACCAGAAACTTAGACCAAAAAAGGCGAAGCTATGCCGTTATAAAAACATCATTAAAAACTCAGTGTATTCCTACCTTTAATCATTTCAATTATTGTTCCTTTGATAACTAAATGGATAACCAAATAATGAAGATAACTATTTTACCATATAAGGAATATGAGAAAATGAAATATAATAATACATCACCTGAACAAAATTTCCAAAAAACTTCAACAGTAGCTGCAATCTCAATAGATACAGCCATCTCAATAGCTGCAGCCTCTTCAGATACAGGATGAACAACAACATCCAAAGCATCAGTTACAATCTCCACACCATCACCAATTACATCAGCAAAGTCTTCTACTTAAGATTGATAATATGCCATATCAACAACACTAACCTCATAGTTTAAATGATCATAAAGTTGAACAGTTAAATAATTACGAGAAAGAATATTATAGCATATTAAACTCTGATATTAATATTCATGAAAAGCGTCTTAAATCTAGAACCCATACAATAATTAATAGGCATAAAATAATTGCATCAACATTCTTTATTAAGCAAGGCGATCGTAGATGGTTCAAATGTAATATCTGAGGTTAAGGACAAAGTGAAAAAGGACGACAGTTTTTAAAATATCCTGCAGGAAAACCTACCATATAGAGGGTGCAAATCAGGTTTAGCTTTACATAATATTTTAAAACATCAATTACGTGGAACAAAAATAAGTCAAATCATTTTCAATGGAGAAACAGTCGAAATATCAAATATTGTATATCTGATCGCAGATCTCTCGTAATTGAAAGAAAAACACTGTAACAGGTTGGACCAGTATCAAATATGAACTTCAGGTTATAAATTTGTATAACATAATTTTTAAATAATTGTTTTATTACATTTATATCAAAATATTTATGGCATATGTCCACCGTTCTAATTTTTAAGTGCAGTTGGATAGGTGTGTGTATTATAGCAATAATATACGTGTTAATAAAATTTTTTTACATATATATACAACTTCGTAATATTTAACAATAAATTTACTTAAATTACATTTCTTATACTCGGTTATCTAAAATATTATACATTAATATCCCTACGAATTATTGTCATAATAATTTAACTAATAGTAATTTATAAATCTCAAATATATATATATGTATGTAAATATATACATAAAATTATATGGTATATTACTATATATATTGAGTTTACCTAAGGATATAGTCTAATAAACATATAAAAATATCATTAATAATAAATGATTTATTATTGTTATATTGAAAATTATCTACTCATAATGTAATAAGTACGTAATAGTATTTTATCTTAGTAATTTTATATAGCTAGTTAAATCTCAAGTGAAATTTATCTCAACTAAACCCATTCTCATGGTGTCAGTTCTCCTTCCTACCTCCATACTATCAGCCATATTATAATAATTATAGATCATATATATATATTGTATATAATTAATTATTATATTAGATATATTTTCAAGTTACATATATTTATCGTATTACTAATGTTATAATCAATTGTTGAAGATAAATAAAAACATTAAACATATTAAAAATTAAGTTCGGTTATATATTATTACTACGTACGACCTACGAATTCCTATATCGTCATATCAAAAAGTTTTTATTTAAGGCATTATCTAATATTAAATGTCTTATTATAATAATATCTAATATTAAATATAATACCTGAATAAAAACATTAATTAAATAACAATGACTAATGAATACATAATAATAATACTAAATCATATAATACTTTCGTATATACGTTATATATTAATGAATAATCCTCTCAAGTTATATAACAAATCTCCTGAATAAATATGAATCTATATATCTATATACTCATTTTATTAACTCCTCAAAATAGTATGTGATTAAAAAGTGCGTAACAGGCTCATAATTCAATATTAACTCGAAATTGTTTATTATATATACTATTAATTCCGCATACCGGCAACAGGTAAAGCCGTATTATCTAACAATATAATATCCTCTATATTAACATAATATATAGTGTAACCAATCTTATATATGGCAAAGATACCATGCATCTTGAACTTATATTATAATAATAATGATATATTTAGTAATTACTTGTCATCAAAGTTGTCACTCTGTTTTATATATAATAATGTATATATTAATCATAATTTGAACTATGAATAAACGGTAGATATAGGAACATTAGCTCTCAAAAAGTTGAAGGATTCAAGTTCGCACTTATATATTACCATTATATTCAACAAAAACTTATTAAACCTTTAGGCTTATCGTTTCTATAAAAACATACTATATAATCAATCGTCTAGTAATTATTATATAACATACTATAAAGTATAATATAATATTTATCAAACTTCATCATTTCTTCTAACAAAATCAGTATATTGGCAACGACTAGATGCCAGATAGTTAATATATTAACATATAATAAGTTAATACGCTATATACATTTATACGTATAATATAACAGGTTTTTCATTTTTACCTCTAAGTAGTATCTAATTATAGTGACTCAACACGTATATTGATATCGATCTTTATATCTCACTGTCGTGATATAATATACTCTTAATGGAGATACAATGTCTGCACACATGTCTGCAGTATTATGATGCTGGATAGATTCCTCTTATGTGATGAAGATGCGTAGCTGTATGCTCGCACCGACTCTTCGTTCATATGGTGGTGTAAGCTAGTAGGTTTTTTCTATGTATTTAATAATAATGAATAATAATACTATTGCAATTTTATGACGATCCTTAACTTCACGGCTATATAGCGTGAGCGACGTTATTAGGCTTACAAGTCTTATTCGCTCTAATATGGATATAAAGAAATTATACCATATGTTAATACTTTCATCAAAATTGATTTCCTGCAAGCAACTCTCATTCTCTTCGAGTTTGCATTCAGTGATAATGTCAGTTTCCAATTTATACATCCGATTTATAAAACTCGCTCACCGCTCGGATTGTGAAGCCATCTGAAGCAAAAAATAATACTCTGTTTATTTATATAAAATATTTTCTTATTTCTCTCGACACCAGATAAGAAGTGGGAACGAATGTTCCATCTTGTTGTTCTCACTAAAAAATAGATACGATATAGATCATCTCAACCAATGTGAATTATTTAATATATAGTATGTGTTAATTACATAGACTCCTTTATAGTTGTTATGATAAAATTACAAACTCGCAATGGCTGAAATTTGTAAAATAGATTCACGTAATAATCCTCTCATGAACAGACGCTTCATACGACTCGCAGCAGGAGTTTTAGTGAATAGCGCGTAGTCTCTAACGTGGCGATCAGATATCTCGTTATCTAATAAGACTCTTGATGATACTATTCAACTCGTCCTTTTTAGTTGGTGTACTATTAATTCTGACTCAGACCAGTGTGATAATTCGGTATCTAAAATATTGCCTCTCCTCAACTCAAAGTCCTGCCAATCGCAAATAATTAATCGTTGTTACTTCTAATTTATTATTAATAAATATATTAAGAAATAACTAAAATAAATATTAATAAATAACCGTAAATAATAAGTCAAATCTTTAAATATTCAATAATATTATATTTTAATTATAATAATAATAATAGTATAAATTAATTAATTATAAAGATTATAATAATAATATATAATAATAATAATAAATAATAATAATTAATAGTATATCATAATTATTAAATTAAATAATATATAATTAATATTAATATAAATAATAATATATTTAATTAGTGAAATAATATAAATTATAAATATTAATTATATAATAAATATAAAAAATAAAATAGAAAAATCACTCCTCTACATCATGGTGTAATATGAGAAAAAGGGGATAGCTGTTTCTTAGTTAATTAATTTCTTTAGCATCCACTGAAATTAATATTTATAATAATAATGAAACTTAAAACCTATACTTGCTCCTATATGATGAATATATTATTTTATTCCTTATTAAATAAAAGTGTGACAATAATATATATATCTCTACATAATAATTGTAAAAAATAAAATAAATAAAATATCGAAATATATGTAAATTGTAATTTGAATTGATAATAATAAAAATGTATTTTAAATAATATGTATATATATAATGAATAATATTACAATAATAATATATATAAATATAATAATATATAACAAATATATATCCAATTTAATTCCTAATTATATATAATTTTGGGGACGTGGATGGCCTAACCTATAAATCGGTAAATATAATTTAATATTAACCCGATGTAGGTGACTTTCTTATTATACTATATATGGTTGTATCATAAAATTAATGTGTGTCTGTGAATTTTCTTTTATCTATTATATTTGGCTTCTAACAATCACTACTACTACAAATTATATATGTATTTTATATATAATATTTAATATATATAGTTAATTATATTTATATATATATATATATATATATTATATATATATATTATATTAATTATTATATATTTATTTAATATATAGTGTGTTTAGATATATATAATACTATATATACTACAGCTATATATATATGTATATTAATAAATTTTATATATATATATATATATATATATATATATATATATATATATATATATATATATATAAATTAATATTATATTATATATTATATATTATTAATATATATATATATATAGTATATATGATATATATATTATTAATATTTATATATATATATATATATTATATTATATATATATATTAATATTATATATATATATATATATATTAATATTTATATATAATTATATATATAATGTATAGTATTTTAATAATATTTTAAAATAATATAATTTTATTCTATAAAATAAATATTATTTATTATAATAATCCACACAACACAATAAACACACACCACACAACCATGTAGTTATAAGTATTATTATTATTATTTAATATTTGAAATTATTATAAATATTATTAAAAGTTTTATTATAAGATAAAATATAATATATTTAATAATATTTTCCCTCAGATATAGTATTGGGTGTAATATTTATTATATATATTTATTTAGTAGATTAATACATACTCGTATATAATATAATTATTATAATATAATAAATATAATTATTATAATATTTATATATAATTGATATTTTGTGTCTATCATCTCCTACCTTCTACGTACCATCTCTATGGTAGGCTTTCACGCGAGCCTTCTCAGTATGAGCCCAGAATCTTCTTTTACTATTGGGCTCGAAATTCTGTGTGATGGCTCGCACTGAGAAACTGCATATTTCTCGTGCAGGAGCCTCGCAATGGTTTCTCGGTGCTAGGCCTTGACGTTCATTGCTCAGATAGGGTTTTCACGCTTGTCATGGCAACACTAGACATCTTATTCCTTATGACCTCCAAATCGTATATCCACGCCCTACCAGATAATCATTATTGTCTAGTGACGGCGCAAAGAGCTTTCGTGCCGAAAATATGTGTTGTTCCAAGAGATTTTTCAAGCAAAAAGAGTATAAAGTATATTATAGGTTCTCGAAGTTAGTTTGAGCCCTCGTCAGCCCGGAATGAACATGATAGACGAAGAAATTACTCTATATGTCCTCGCTGCTTTGCAGAAATGTCAGTGTTGCTAAAAACTCACTCTTCTGATCTTTATTGTTTTAGGTTAATTCCACTTAATTATGTTGTTTGTTTTCTTTTTTGCTGTTATTAGGGTTTTAATTTTCATAATACTGACAATCACAAAATTTGTTGCCATCCACAATTCTATATTCATAAACTATATTTGTTGTAAGGATGTCAAAAAGCCTTATATATTGCATAGATAAACCTCTTATATATATATATATATATTGTATTATATATTATTATATATAATATTATATATATATATATATATATATATATGATATATATAGTAATAAAACTATTTTTATATATAATAATAGTTATTTAATATATATAAATAGAGTGAAATGGAAAGTATTTAGTGGATTATATAGTAATAAATATAAATGTAATTTATATTTAAAATATAATCTTATTATTAATATCTGATCCTATATGGTAGTTTCGTGTAAGTCGTCTCTTGTGCCTCGGCATGTGCGTTAACATGTCGTCCTCTATTCCTTTGATATAGCAACTTCCTTTAAATACTTTACAAATTATAACTCATCTTATGTTCACTTAATCAACTGAAATAATATTGAAAATGCACCCTACGATCTGGGTATTTTTTGCTGAGCTGCAAAACTTTAATTCATTTATATTTATTACCATGTAGTTAGTATATTTTTAAACTTTCCTATATACTCTTAAATATCACTTGCCTAACTACAAATTTTATCACTTTAAAAATATTCAACATTGCTTTAATTGAAAACACCATAGGAAGTAGTTTCAATGCGGTAGATTGAAAACATTACAAGGAAACAGATTTAAACTTGAAAATTTATGGGGAAACATTAATTTTCTCATGTAGAGAAAGAATTCAAATCAGAACAGTTCGGTGTGCCAGATGTTTGGATGATACTTACTAATTCTTCTTTAAATTTATATTAATCCTCTCGAAGATTATTTAATATGTTTTCCGACGAGCTTCACCAGCTACGAATTTATTGATAGAGACAATTTCTACTCTCAGCGGAATTGTCCGGTTCAGCTACTCTGTTTAGTAGGATGGTGTTAGGTCCATGGACATGTCTCCCCTTTGTCGAGAATTAGAGTTCAAGAAATCCGCATAATATTACATAAAGAAACGTAAAAAAGCAATAAACAGTGAACAACGCAGGGAACGCATGGCGGCTCTCACGTCGTATTCATGTAAGATGCTTCTTTCTTCAGCTTCTTTTTTTTATATTCCAACACTCTTTTTTGTACATTTGGAAGATCTGTAGGTGACCCTCTTGATCTTGTTATTGGCCGATATCCAGTTCCTAATCCTTGTTGGGCTCCTCCCTGTTCCTCCGGTTTATCTTCCATCATCATCCGTTCTGGGTCTTCGCCTAATTCCTCCAATTCTTCTCGAATAGACCTGGGAGTATAATAATGAATATTTAAATTATCCTCAACAATATTTCTTACCTTTATTTCCTCAATCCGTTTCGGTGTTGTTACTCCTTGAACCTCTTAATTTTCATCATCACTGGCATCGGAAATAGTTATTCTTATTGTGTAGCTGCTGTTTGGAAAGTTTAGTGCTTCCTCGAATTCCGGTAAATTAAATCCATCATCTGAATTCACATCCTATTGCGCTGAGTCTATCCAGTCCAACAACTCACTGGTGTCGATAGGTGACGACGCAGGATCCGCCTCTGTTTGAGTCGTCTTGTACTCCTTTTAATCCTCTGTCTGTGTTCCTATCTCCCTTCTATGGTTAGGCTTGCTTGTAGCTAACTCCAAGAGATCTCATATATCCTTAGTTTTCGTCCCATGCTTCCTGCTTCTTGTTTTTCTCCTCGGATGCTCACTGTTCACCATATATGTTGACGGTACTTCCTTTTCATCTTCTGTTATGGTCTCATCAATGTGTTCAACCTCTGGACGATATTCTCCTTCCTCATTTTCAAAATATTGTTGTAAGTACTCAGGTAGATCTGCCCATATTTTTAAGTGTGAATAATGTACCCTCATTATTTTACTTTTCCATTCGACATCGTAAGTCATCCCTCCTGCAATTACCTTGATCAATATGAAGGGACCTTCGTACCTTTCGCTCAGTTTTTTCTCCAACGACCTGTTCACTGACATAATTTTCTGTTTCACCTTAACTCCTACTTTGTAAGGTAACCAGTTTGGGTGTCCCTCCTTCCATTTACCTTGTTCTTCCTTGGAGATTGGTAGTACTTTTCCTCTTTTGTGTGTTTGTATCAACAGTTTCTCTACTAGTGTTATTCCTAGCTCAGAATGCTTTGTGTTTTTATATATCATAACCACCTTAGGTAAGCACTCGTCCCATTCCTGATCCTTTGCTGCTGTATTCTTATGGAACTCCGCGAAGATGTGGTTGACCCGTTTCACTGCCCCATTAGATGATGGCTTGTATGGACTGCTAAATATATGGTCGATGTTGTACCTCTGAAGCATCTCCTTGAACCTGCTGCTTCGAAATTCTACCCCATTATCTGTCAGTACCTTATACGGAGGCCTCTAAAATGTTGGTAGCATCTGGCCTTTAAATGTCTCTACAACGCTCCTGGCTGATTTGTCTTTTAGTGGTCTGACCGCGACCCATTTGCTGCAGTGGTCCACAGCCACTAAGCAAGCTATGTTTCCTCTTTTGGTTCTTGGCATGGGCATAATGTCAGCTGCAACTAGTTCAAAGGGATTTGCGACCTAAATCTTCCAAATTGGTGGAAATATAACCCTATGATCTACCTTATTCAACTGGCAAGTTGGGCATGCTCTACATACTTCCTGAATTATTGTATGATCCCTTGGATGCCACACATATTTTGATACCAGATATATCAATTTTCCTCGACCTATGTGAGCCATGTTCCGGTGCACCATCACACAGATACTAACCATTTGTTGGAAGCCTATTACTGCACTGAACTGGTCGTTCTTAATCTTCTTTACTAATATGGTACCGTTCATTTGTAACTCTTCCCTATATCTGTAATATTCCTTAAACATCACATCTGAATTATGAATTGGTTGCTTATTCTTATTTTTCTCCTTTAATTTCTTTATCACCTTGGACCTTTCCTGCAATGTTATTGTTTCTTTAAAGTTATTATGTTATTACTCCTATCATTATCGTCCACTATAACATTATATACACCAATATTTATAAGAAACCCATCACTAACCTGATCTGTATCATCTCCATATGCGATGATGCCTTCCCCAATGTTCAAAATTGCTTCTGTCTTCGCCAGATAACTCATCCCGAGGAGCAAACATGCTGGAATTAACCCATCCTTAGCGACCACTAATGGTAATACTGTGTTCCGATAGCGAGTATCTATTCTTATAGCTACTGCCGTTGTACCTTCTGCAATCTTCGTAGTGATCCCATTTAAGGTGACATCCATCTTCCATCTTCTTAAAATGTGTCCAAATGGTTCTAGTTCCTTTACTACTGTTTCTTGAACTAAGCTGATGATCAAGCCTGTATCCAGAAAAGCGCAAGAAAATAGCAATATCGCAATAGAAACATTTATGAATAGATCTCATTCCTTTTAATTATGTGTTTTCATTTGTTTTCGTTGGTTTCTTCCTTTGAATGTTTTCTTTTTCTTTCTTTCCTTCTTCCGGTGGTTGTTGTACTAACAAATCATCTTCTGATTTTTCACTTTCTTCACTGTCCAAGCAGCTTTCATTTTCTTCTTCGGATGGTGCTTCTTGTTCCTCAGTCGCCAACTCATCAATTATGCTCTCGACCACGTTTGAATTAAATGTTCCATCGTCTTTTAATGGGTTAAAGTGGGATCCTCCTTATACCTGTATATGTATGTCCTTCAAGTTGTTACGTTTCCTCGTATTTGGTCCAATGTAGATAACTGAACAACAGATTACATGATGTAGCCAAATTCTTAGGTTAAATTCATCACTGGCCACTAATAGCACCTCCGGAACTGGTTCTCTTCCTGGAATCCTAAAAGTTTTCAACCCCTTCAGAGATTTTAGTTTCTGTCCAACCGATACTAATAATTAATCAAAGCAAAGTAATATATTAATAGAATACGCTTCCTTAATTCCTTGTGGTCCTTTGTTAGCAATTGCTCCTCCTTTAAAATTTCTTCCAGACTCAAGAACAAAGAATCAGCACCTCCTGACACTAAACTTATTACTTTCAATCCTTTTGGTCGAGCCTCAGGATCTGTAATATCGACCTCCTCCTCCTCTGATTTTCTTTGGCAGCGGGACCATGTGTCTGCAAAGACATTGTCCTTCCCTGGGCAGCACGGAATCTAAAATCTATACTCACTTAAGTCATCTAAGACGCAAGTCAACTTGCTATCTACTAGCTTCATTGTTGTGGAGATAATATAATGTCGATAGATCTGTGTAAAGTTATCGAAAATGAATAATAGGAAGGGGCGAAAACTCTTGTTCCCCATCTTATTGGCTAATAGTTCCCTTATATAGTATATGTCCCCTGCTTTCACATGCATCTGAATGAGTGAGAGTTACATTCGATTGCTCTACGCTTTCGCCTTCCTGTTCGCTGACATAAGCCTGCTCCCATGCCAAATCGCTTGCATCCACATAGAGTTCCAATTTTTCGCTACCTTCTGAGAAGTCTGGGAATGCTAGTTTGACTGATTCCTTCATTAATCTTTTTAAGCCTTCAAAAGCCTTAATCCTTTAGTCCGTCCATTCAATTTTGTCCTTCCTTTTTCCTCCTGTTAACGCACTAAGAGATGCTGCCACTCCTTAACAATTTCTGATGAATTTTCGCTGAAAGTTTATCATTCCTAGATATTGCCTTAGTTCTCCCACCTTTGTTGGTTTTTCCAATTTGTTCGCCTGGTCCATGAATTCTGGAAGTTTCCTTATCCCTGTCCTGCTGAGGATATGACCTAAAAATTTTACCTCTTTTTGAACCCAACTGCACTTGCTAATCTTGATCTTGACGTTTGTTTCGCAGAATCGTTGTAAAACCTGGTCAATTAGTATCAGATGTTCCTCAAATTCCTTTGATATTAGTAGGACGTCGTGCACATACACCATTACTCTATCCCGACTGAATCCTGTTAGTATTCTTTGCATTTTCCTTTCGAATGCTGCTGGTCATTCTTCAATCCGAACTCAACCTTTTAAATCGGTATTGCCCACTAACCGTTGAAAATGCGGTGAAGTCCTTGCTATCGTCTTCCAACTGCATTTGGTAGTATCCCTTTACCAAATACAGGCAAGTGTAATATTTCACCCATGGCATGAGAAAATAGTTTCGGTTATATTAGTTATTGGGAACCTATCTGCCTCTGTCACCTTATTTAAGCGTCGATAATCTGCACACAAACGAAGCATTCCATCCTTCTTCCTGACAGGTACCACTAGAGAACTCCATCCTGCTGCACATGGTTCTACAATATCTTTTAAACATAACTCCTGGACCTGATTTTCGATTTCCTCGTTTGTTTTCTAATCGAACCTTCTTGCCCTTTGATAGATAGGAGTGTAGTCATGTAACCGTATCCTGTTTGGTGTCATAGATGTTTCAGTCACATCCGATTCTCCCTTACTAAACACTCCTTTTTGCCTATGTAGAACATCTATGATTTTCTTTCGTTGTTCCTGTCTTAATTTTTTTTCATAAAAGTAATTGCTTTCTCTAATTTTTCCTTCGTCCATTCTTCCTCAATAGCGCCTTGTTTTCCTGTTTCTCGCACCGTTGTATTTACTGTGCATCCTCTGTTTTCATATTCTTGTAGGTTATCCTCATCTAGTATTAGGTGAGCTATCCCCACTTTTTCTCATTTTCCCAATCTTAGTTGTCCTGGTGTCAGTTTCCTTATTAATATGTTTCCTTCCTTTTTGCTCCATTTCACTAATCCTGGTAGTACTTTAAATTGTTTGTTATACCCTCTTCGGTTGTGTTCTACTCCTTCAATCAATAATTCCTCTGGTTTGACGTCATATCTACCCTTTCTGGGCCTAATCATTATTTGTGATTGTAACTTTTTCCATGGTGCATACTGGTAGTGATGTTACGACCCTCACACAGTTTCCAGGTCTTTCAGCAAGATATACCTGTTCCTTTGTATTGTGTTCCCCATACCTTGTGAACGATCCATCTCTTACATCTATTTTGATTTTGTTTTGGATTAAAAATGGCATCCCCAAAATTGTTCTTTACTTTAACCTTTCTACTATGATGAAGTCCGCCGAACCATAATCAATGTCATCAATAGTGATTCTCAATTTTGTTGTCTGATGGGATTCTACAACTAATGTGGATCTCCCACTCCTCGTAGTCTCATCACTTTGTTTATTACTTCAGGATTAGGGATCCTCCTAAATGATTCCTGTCCTATAATACAATATTGAGAACCTGAATCAACTATAGCTGACATTTCTATATTATTCAGTTTTCTAATAAATTTTAATAAAGGTGTTATGTTTATACCCTGCTTACCTTCATTATAAGCCCTACTCACTGCATGGTATATCCCTGTTGCAGTATTTATCGTATCCATCTCTCTCCTTTTTATTCTATGTGTCCTTTGTGGTAAAGCACCCTCAATATCCTGTTTTCCTATTTATAAATTCTTCTGCCTCTGGGTCCAATGTCGCACAACTTTGAGTAGCCGCTCTAGTTTCTGAATGATGATTTATTTTGGAGGTTCGCTTCGACTCGTCCTCGGTCCTGACGGAGCCACCCCGTTTCCCGAAATTTTTTGAGTCTTCCTCTTTTGTATAAATTCCGTTATTTCTCCTCTTAAAGGACAAGTGTCCCTCCAATATCCTGTTTCCTCTCACAAAAAACATCTTTTTTCAAAGGTTTTTCCTTCATCTTGCTCCTGTCTGTTTGTGTCCTGTTGCTCCTGTCTTCCAAAATCTTGTTGTTCACGCCTTCTGCAGTCCGGATAAAAGATTAGGCGGCGCGGATAGGAAAAAGTGTTTACCTTTGTTGTTAACAAACTAGGCCATTATTAGAAGAGAATGGTTTGGAAATATAATAGGATGGTGATTTAAGGTTGTTGCGGAGTGACGAACATCCGTGAACATGGAATGTGACCAAGGAGAGGCTAACGAGGGTGCTGTGTTAAGCCCTACTTCATTGCAGTTAGCTATCTTGGGGAGACGATCAGTGCACGCATCCCGTTGGGACAGCAACAGACAGTTGCGTAGCAACGATGACACTGAAAAACCTTTGACCGCAAAAAGATGTTCTTATGTAGTACACGGCATAGCAGCAGAATTTATATGCGAGTGGACACTCTATAGTTGACACTTCTAAGCTTAGTCTGAGAATATTGGAGACTCTGTTTGTTTGGACATTACAGTTAAACTACTTTCATTTACCTCTCGCAAGCGGGGCCTATAAGTACTCAAATTTTCGGGTAAACGGGGTGGCTCGTTCAATGTATTATTCTGTCTAGATTATCACGCTGGGGACGAGTCGACTCATTGTCGAGTGTGATACTCTGCGCACTAAGTATACAATCATTAGAAACTAGGCGGTTACTTCAAAGTTGTGGTACTGTGTTTGAGGACCATAGCCGAGAACTTGTATTGACAATAGAGAGTATTCTACTATTATTTAGGACTAAACACGGTTACCTTTCATTGCGATAGGTGCTTTATTTACACCAACAGAAGAGTGAGACATCAATCATTAATAGGTGAGATAGAGAGTTGGATACGATTAACATTTTACTATGCAAATCAGTGTTGATAAGAATCTCCATTGCAGTGAGTAGGCCGGTGCCTTCTTATAAGTATGACGGCTAAAGCAGGAGTTATAAACTCTATAATCCCTTTGACGTGTCCAAATTTTAAAGACATTTTATAAGAAATCAACTTGTTAATATATAGAGGACAAGCTGTCAGCTATAGTTGTCAGGTTCTCATTATTTGTTTATTAAGAGGGGAAGGAACTCAAAATCATGGGTTACTTTCTCTTCCTCAATTCTCGCAATACAGAATTATTTAAATATCAAAGGTGATGAGACTACGAGGATTGGAGATCTCAAACTTATTCAGTCCTTGGCTCTATAGAATTCTCTTATGATACACAAACATTTTTGCAGAAATCCATTGTCTATTTATGACATTGTTCTTTATGAGTTCCAGGCCGGTACTTTCGACTTATAGCGATGCTAGATAAGTGTCTATACTAGTAAGAACTATCGTGTCGGTGCCGTACTCGTAACGTAGTTTTCTGGAAATAACATCATACTAAAATCAAAATAGAGGGTGTGGGAGGAGCAAGAGTGGGACTCGTATGTCACAAGGCTAACAAGGCTGATATCACTATATCAATTGTAATCATTGCGTGAGGTCAATCCTGTTCCATCACACACGACATTGGGAACATCTTTGTGTTGATGGGGTTCAGAATCTTACACAGTTTCATTTCTTACCCTTAGTACTCGTTTACAACACGACCTATTTTGAAGACAACACTGTTAGCACTATCAAATTTATGAATAGGTATCTAAGAAAAGGGTTAGCATAGATACGTTCCAATAAAACCTCCTAGATGGAATAGTGTGCCCATGGAAGTAGAGTAGAAAATAGCAAACTGAGGTATACTACAAACAATTTTAAGAAGTACTAACCAGGATTAGTGAATTATAGGCGGCATGAAACGAGTGGATAGGAACGAATATTGAACCTTAAGTCAGAAGAGCATTGAGATTCTCCTAGTAATTTAACGATTGGCGAAAAAGGCAGAGCAAAGGTGGGGACTAGTGCTCACCTATATACTAGATGAGTAAATTACAATGGAGATACTGAAATAACAGAGATCGCCCACAGTTACAATAAACAACGGTGACGAGAAATCTAGGATTAGAACAACGGTGCGGCTATTGAGGAAAGAATGTCCAGATATTGAGCAAAAATATTCATTAAAGGGAAAAATGTTTCACTCTTATTATATAGGAAAAAAAATTCGATCCAAGACAACTTTTGATAAAAAAACGATACTTGATATCATTTTCATCTTTAGCACTGATATTCTAACATTGGTCAAACAGAGGGATTTTGTAGGAGTTTTAAGAGGAAGAATCGGATTGTTGAGACTGCACAAATCTATGACACATAGACCGGACACTGGACATGAGCAATACTATCATCCTATCTATCAAAGGGCAAGAAGGTTCGATTAGAAAACAAACGAGGAATCCGAAAATAAAAATATGGCTGTACAACTGGGAGTTATTTTCTACTAACGACACGTCTAGTTGTAGGACACCAATGTCTGCAAGTTTCTACCCGACTGCAAGAAGATTATTCTTACAACATAGGAATCCTGGTCAGGAGAGGATGCTGTGGACATGTACTCCCTAGTTGTGGTCGCTGCCAGATTATCGACCGCTTAATATAAGTGTACAGAGGCAGAATAGGTCTACAATATTACTAATATCAACACGACTATTTTCTCACCTGACTCCATTGGGTGAACTCATTAAATCTATCTTAGTCGTTATTAATAAGGGATAACTACCAAATGCAGTTGAAAGACGAATAGGCAAGGACTGTCCACCCGCCTTTTCTTCAAAACTGTTCTATTTACTAGATAGTTAAGGGTTGATTGGATTGGGGGCAAGGAATACAATCCATCTCGTATTGTACGTCCCTGGGTTCAAGTATCACGATGTTCGTGGGTCGCTTTCAGAACGGGAATTGTTGATGGTCTACAAAGTCCAATGAAGCTCGGATTTACCAGTGAAGATAGGGTGAACCAAGATGTCGTGGAAAACCAAACAGATAAGATCAAGATGTGCCCGTGCACGTTAGAGGTTATGATAAAGAGTTTAAATATTCTATGTTTCATATGTTTCCTTTCTTACAGGATACATAAGAAACTTCCAAATTCATGGACCAGGAACAATTCGTAACAACCAACAGAACTGGAGGGAGAATACTAAGGCAATATCTGGAATTCATTACACACTTTTCTAGCGAAAAATTCAATCAGAACACTTGGACCAATCGTCAATAATAAACCTCGTTGACGTGCGTTAACCAGGACGAATTAAAGGAAGGACAAGTATGATTTGAAATGGTACGGACTAAGAAATAGGCAGATTAGGCTTTTTTGGTGACAGGGCTATAATACAAGATGGTTATATCAAGAAGGTTGTAAAATCATTAATCGCAGAACTAGCATTCCCAGAACTCTATTTTCTTTCTATGGCAAGGTAAGACGTGAAAAAATTTTGCGCATATTAATCTGACGTTCAATTATTGTTGTGGATTGCAAGTGAGCTTGGCATGGGTACAAGGTCTTGATGGTTGGCAGGAAACAGGTAAGGTCGAAAGGAGAAGTATCGCCTGTAACTCTTTCTACCCTCACTGATCAATGCACTTGATGAAATCGCAAGGACTAGTATACGGGCGTTGGTGAGTGAGAGGAGAGAGTAGGTGGAGGGAGAGATGACAGTGGTAAGAGAGAGGGGGGGTGAGAGGTGGGGTGGGAGGCGGCGCGGTGTGGAGTGTGTGGGTGGGGTGGGGGTGGGGGGTCGGGAGGTACTGGTGGGAGGCGGAACAGGGCGGGGGTCGGGAGGGCGGGGGTGATTTCGCATTTCTGGTTAGGGCCTGTTCTTCTCAAGTTCATTACTGTCTCCACACACTTTACTTTGTTGAGAGGTCTTATGGTTTGGTACAAGCTAGCAAGTTCCTGCTATGGTTTGCGATCTTAGATGGACCTTTTATAGTTCTGATCGGTCTATGAATGTATATGTGTCAGCAGGATTCCCGTCGCTGTGCCTCACGCCAAGGGAAGGAATGTCTTTTTGCAGACAAGCATGTCCCGCTGCCAACGAAAATCACAGACACGGTAGGAAGGATGGATTACTCGATCTCTATAATCAGACTCCTGGACGTTCGGCTGCGTTCTGGAGAGCTACTCCTAATTTATAACGTGTAATTGCAAGTATTTCGCAGAGAGTAAGTTTAGGTGTCACGTGTAGTACTGTTGTGATTTCTTCTGTCTTCTCCTCGTTCGGATAGTCTGCTGAAACGAAAACATATTCGATTTTCAAAGTGAGAAGGGAGCATCTAGCTAACAAAGTGACCCCACTTAAGGATCTTGTAAGCGAGCGTACCTACGCTTTCTATTAGCACTTATTGACGGTCCTAATACGATCAGGAAGTAGTATGCGGTTGAGACCTTTGAAACTAATAAACTAGACATGTCAGAAGGGTGTGAACAAATTGAAGGCTTTTGTTCTTTCACTGTGGTTGTTTTAAGAGCCATTTCTCAATACCTAGGATTAAGAGACATCCAGTTATCCGAGGTTGCTCACGTCTAGTGTGCATGTAATTGATATATAACACTATAGAATTCTGGTCACTACATCATGTATAATCTGTTGTTTCAGTTATCTACATTGACCAAAATACGAGGAAACGTAACAAACTTGAAGGACATACATATTAGGAGGGTCTCATTTTAACCCCCATTAAAAGACGATGGAACATTTAATTCAAACGAGGACGAGAGCATAATTGATGAGTTGGCGACTGAGGAACAAGAAGCACCATCCGAAGAAGAAAATGAAAGCTGCTTGGACAGTGAAGAAAGTGAAAATAATCATAAGGTGATTTGTTATACTAACAATCCACCGTAGAAGTAGATTAGGGTGATAAACTATGATTAGAAAGGCGAGTAGTACTAATCATACTCGGTTTAAAGCTTGACAACCATAAAATAGATATATAAATCATATTATAGTGTTACATGGCAGACTATTTTACTCTATTTAGGCGAGTATTACTACTAGATGTATGAGCTTTTCTGGTTACTAGGCATCGCCGATATAATCAAGCTACGTGTTACAAGAAACAGTAAGTAAGGTAGTAACTAGAACCATTTGGACACATATTAATAGTAATTATAAGTAGATTTGTAGTCAACAGATTGCTATACAAGAGCGCGAGAAGACATGCCAAATTAATTATTATTAGCTTTAAGTCAATCTTATATACTTACGCTATTCGGCAACGGTATTTAGAATATATTAGTCGTTAAGGTATATCCTATTACCAGCATATATAGTTATTATGTCTACCTACGGGATGATAGTTATCTAGGCGATATAACGATACGAGAAAGCAATTGTTATGGATCGATATTATGTAGAAAGCATAGTCAGTAAATTACTGATCAATTAATGGTAAGATGAATACAGATTCAAGTGATTATATATATTTATAGATGATTTGTGGTTTATATTATTATATATATATATATCATTATAAATAATATATATGTGTTGTTAATTAATATATATATATTATAGTTATAATTATAGTTATATTAGAGACAAAGTATAATAATGATATGATAGTAATAATAAATATTTAATATACATAATTTATAAAGAAATAATAAAAGTTTAGCAGGAAGCTAGTTACCAAATGTGATAATAAGAAATTAAGGGAGAAAATATAGGATAAATAATGCACAAAATAATTCACTAAATCAGGTGTGATGTTTTAATGGACTATTACAGATATAAGGGAATGATTTTTAGAAAATGGTTGTTATACCTATAATATAGTAAAGAGATTAAGAACGACCAGTTTTAAGTGCAGTAATAAGGCTTCCAATCCAATATGGTTAAGTAAACTGTGGGTGGGGCAAAACCGGAAACATGGCTCAAATATGGTTCGAAAGAATAATTGATATATTTTCTTGGTAATCAAATATGGTGGCATGCTATCACTATATAAAGGGATCATACAATTAATTCAGTAATCTAGATAAGTATGTAGAGCAATGCCTCAACTTCCCAGTTATGATAAAAGGTAGATCATAGGGTTATATTTCCACGAAGGACATTAGGAAAGATTCAGAGTTGCCAGCTAAAATCCTTTGAAACTAGTTGCAGGTTGACATTATAATGGTACTATAATTAGGCAAGTAACCAGAGGAAAACTGTATGCTTTCTTTTAGTGGCTGGTGGATATATTTTCAAAGCTGCACAAATGGTCGCTGGTGTCCAGACACTAGACAAAATCAAGCCAGGGGCGTCGTAGAGCAGTTTAAAGGCCAGATTGCTACCAACATTTTTGAGGCCCCGTATAAGGTACTGGACAATATGGGGTCAGATTTCGAACAAGCAGGTTTCACAAGGAAATGCCTTCAGAGGTACAATCATCGACCATATAACATTTAGCAGTCCCACCATACAAGCCATGCATCTAATGGGCAGTGAAAGGGTAAGCGCACACCTTCGCGGGAGTTCAAAGAATACAGCAGCAAAAGGATCAGGATGAGACGAGTGCCCTTAC